>JBBPFQ010681391.1:0-15237 GCA_037974815.1 Kaempferia elegans | reverse complement strand
CCATTCCGTTGTTATTTGGTTTATAAATTAGGGAAGAATACAATTAATCTCATACATTAATTACTTCAGCTCTGAAACGTACATTAATTGCTCCAGCCGCACCATGCTAATTAACAAATCAGATAACAATTTTAAACCTCAAGTTGAAATGAATACTCTCATGATAGACTTCACTTATTCAAGTTCATATATATAGTTTCACGGAAGAACACACGAACGAAAGCATTCATTGTTCAATGTAGTGACAGTGCAACATTGCAGAAAGCAAACTTCGATGATAAAGCATTTCTACATCCCACTAGGAGATTCAAACATAGAGGTTGTAGTTGACAACAGGAAAAAACCTAAACTCAATTAATCAGATGAGACAAGTAAATCGGAGCGATCATGCCCTCTCCCCACGGATCTTCCCCGCAAGTTGATTGTCAACTTAGCTCTCTGTGCTCTTCTAGTACTTGTGGATCTCCTATAGCGCCACCGTGCCAAGACGAAATCGATGGGGCTTCTTCACATCGTCGTCGATGGCAGGCGCCGATTTGCGAGATGCCTTAATTGACAGTAGCTTGCTCCGGTGGAATTTCTCACTGTCTACTTCGTCTGAGCCATTGCGATAGATTATGAAATTGGCAAAGGGAAAAGAGAACTAGGTTTTGTGATATAGGAATCGAAACAACAATTTAGAACAAAACACCGACGTCGATCATTATCCTCCCCTGTCGTAACCTCTGCCTTGACGATGTGTGCGGCAATGGCGTGGCGGAGGCGTGCCTTGCGCGGAGGAGAGAAACGAGCGGTTAAAAAGAAAAGACGGGGATGAATTCTAAATCCATCACTTCCTTGGATTTTGTAAATTGTAAGATTCGAAAATTATTGTTTTTAAATTTATTAACTAAACATTTTATATTTTTATTATTCTATCCTTTTATTCC
This sequence comes from Kaempferia elegans, assembly GCA_037974815.1. Lineage (NCBI taxonomy): Eukaryota > Viridiplantae > Streptophyta > Magnoliopsida > Zingiberales > Zingiberaceae > Kaempferia > Kaempferia elegans. The sequence continues at coordinate 14,308 of JBBPFQ010681391.1, read as the reverse complement.
TAAACCCCTAAATTATTCATCACCTGAAAGTAAGGGTCGGACCTCCGCTTCCTAATTTATTTTAGTTATAGTTGAAAATTTTTTGTAGGATAAAACTAATTATCTTTAAAATTAATCGGTTTAATAAGCTCGATAAAAAAAAATCAATTGAGAATTCAGTTATTATTCCATCTAAGCTTTCCAAGTCTAAAGGTGAAGATAGTGATAAGTGTTGCAGTGGTGGCGATAAATTCCAATTGGTAAAACTCTAAGAAGGTGAGATACATATAATAAAATAGAAGCAAATTATCATAATTAATTTTGTGATATAAGAATCAGAACAACAATTCAACTCGTTGGTCGATTCATTTATTGTTCCTCATTAATCATAATCATAGCTTCATTTGAAGTAAGGAAGAAAAAAAAACTTTCTTGTAATTAATGAGTGAATGATTTATTGATTACTCTCTTGTAATAAATACCACCTCATTAATGAGGAAGGTGAATGGTTCTATAAAGTTTTTTTTTACTGATTACCAATTAAATTATAATGTTCTCGTAGTGGACAACCCATCAACCCCACGTTCTTAGGTATTGGATCACTCTTCATCTTTTTTGAATTAGTAGAACACCAAAAATAACAATTAAGGATTGCATATTTTTTTCTCCTATTTTATAGTTGTTATTATTATTTAGACAGAAATTAAAAGGTAGTTCTTTATTTTTTGAATCATCGACATAATGTCTCATTTTGATTTTGATTTTTTTTTATCAAAGAGCATCCTTCCATGTATAATTACACAATTAACTTTCACTATATTATTCTCATTATTATGCCTCATATATATTTTCAATTTAAATCTTGAATCGGAGGTGCGTTGTAGCAACTCCGAACTCATAATTGCTACACAGTCATAGCAGCTACGGTTTTGTAATTACTACAATTGAGTTGCCAATCAAATGTTAAGTAAGTTTCAAAGATTATAACTTTAGACTTGAGTTAAACTATAGGACACATAATATGTCAAATGTAAACTCATTCATAGATTTACATTTGTTATTGGTGTAGTTGTTGGGTCCAAATGAAATTTAATATCTCCACAATGGGATGATATTGTCCACTTTGAGTCTAAACTCTCATGGGTTTTACTCTTGAACTTTACCCAAAATGTCTCATACCGATAGAGATATCTTTCTTTTATAAACTCATGATTTTCCCATGTGTTTCAATGTGAGACTATGTTTATAACCTTGCGGAAGTCTATCCTTTGATGTCTAATTCTTAACCCACTAGGACTTCCTGCCCTTCGGTCCAATTGACCTACTAGGACTTTTGCCTAATGGACGATGTCCGAGGTCAATATTCTACCTACATGGCTCGATTGGATTATGAATCTTATACACAGTTAGTGGTTAGTCATTTTGGCAGTCCGGGATCTGATACCAATTGTTGGGTCCAAAAGAAATTTAGATATCTCCACAATGATATGATATTGTTCACTTTAAGCATAAACCCTCATAGTTTTACTCTTGGGCTTTATTCAAAAGACCTCATACTAATGGAGATATTTTTCTTTTATAAACTCATGATCTTTTCCATGTGTTTTCAACGTGGGACAATGTTTGCAACCTTACAACCCTAATAGTAGCTCCTAACGACTCAGTCTTAGGTCTAATATATATTGTTTAAAAGGCTCTAAAAATTTTAGTTTTCTTTATTAAGGTTATTTTCCATGTTATACCAGCTATGAAATCATAGTTACTACAACTATAAGTTACAAATGTTGTAATTGTAATAGTTATGATAATCATAGTTGATGTATAGTAGTTATAATAATGAGAATAATGTAATAATATTAAATACTATATCAAAGAGCAATTATATCATTTTACAAAGTAGTGAGACATGTTTTTGATTAAAAAAAGGGCTAACTATCTTTGAACCCCCGTGTTTTCTGTTAAGTATCATTTTACCCTCCTATATTTAAAAAATATCATTTAACCTCCTTTAACTAAAAGTAAGATGTGAGAAAACTTTTAAAAGATAATTGTACTTTTATCTTTTTTTTATAATAGCGATCAAGAGGGAGAAAATATATTGAATTGACTATTATGTCATTCAATAAAAACCCTCATAAAATTCATACGTGAGCCAATATAAATAATTGAAAAAGAGCAACTTTGAAAGGGATAAACAACCAAAAACTCATTCCATTACCCTTATAAAACTAAAAAAGAGTCAAAATTTTAAATTAATGAATCAAATAAAAATGGAACAAAATTTATCATTAAAAATCTCCTTCCTATCATCAAATGTGGCATATAATGAAATAGGAGTGAAATGTTGATGTGATAAAATTGCACTTATAGGCACATCAAAGATATTATAAAATCTAAGAAAGAAGTTTATAGACCGTTGTGACTATAAAACTAGTGCTTAAACATCTTAATATATCACATAAATCTAAAATCACTGACATCTGTTGGATGTTAACTACTATTGCAGGTAGAAAAATAGTACAAGTAGGTTATGATGGATAAATAAAATAAAAAAAGAAATACAAGGCTTTAATAATTTTACCTACAAAAATGTTCATGAATTGCACACAAAAATCACAATACTATCGAATGGTGGTGTAGTGGGTTTCTTAGAAAGAGCTTATGAGGCGGGTAGAACACGTGGTATTGACTAATATTACGGCTGGCGTGGGAGCTAGGAACCTGTGCAAGGAAGATAGAGAATTGAGTAATGACAATTGTTAGCCCTAGAACTCGTCAATCAATGAGAGATTCAATTATATTATCACGTTAGTCATGTCAAGTGAGTGACGATCGATGGACAGTGATTCAAACATATGCCAGAGGAGTATTGGTGGAAGGGAGCAAACTATATAAGTATTGTGATTTTTTAGTGTAATTTCTAATTTTTTTTTTGGAAGGTAAAGCTCTTAAAATCTGATACTTTTATTCATTCAATTACCAGAAGAATCCATATTCATTAATTTCCTACGTGTAAATAGTAGTTGACATAAATTAGATATTAGTGGTTTTAAATTTATATGGTATATTAAGATGTTTAAGCACTAATCTTGTAGTCACAATAGGCATAAACTTTCTTCCTAAATTTTGTAATGTCTTTGATATACGTACATATTGGTGCAATTTTACCACATCAATACTTCACTTTAACTTCATTGTATGTCACATTTGATTAGGGCCGTAAACAAGTCGAGGCAAGTTGAGCTTTGGGGTGTTCAAACTTGTTTGATAAGGTAATCGAGCCGAGCCGAGCTTAAAATGAACAAAGCTTTTGAAATGGTTGTTCAAGCTTGGCTTGATTTATTTTGTATGAGCTTGAACTTGTTTGAAGATTGACTTGAGCTTGGTTCGTTTAGATGTTATCGAGCTCTCAATTCAAGCTTGACTTGAGCTTGGTTCAATCTTGGTATGAGCTTGGTTCATTTAGATGCAATCGAGCTTCAATTTAAGCTTGTTTGATTGTTTGAAATTTTTGTTTGTTTGATTGATTATTGAGTTTGATAATTCAAACTTATTTATTTTATTATTTATTTAGCATGTTTATAAGAATTTTATTAATAAACATGGTTCACGAACACTAACGAGTTAAACACATATGCGTTCAAGCTTGTTTGTTTAGTTTAACAAGCTGTTTGAGTTTGTTTGTTTAATTGATATTGTATATATTAAACGAACATAAACAATCTCTTACCAAGCCGAACACCAAGCTTGTTCACGAACGTTTGGTTCATTTACAGCCCTACATTTGATGATAAGTAAAAATTTATAATTATGATTTTTTTCTTATCTTTATTTGATTTTGGTTCATTAATTTAGAATTTTAACTCTTTTTTAGTTTGATGAAGTTGGTTGAATGATGCTTTAGTTAGTTATCTCTTTCAGAGTTATTATTATTTTATTATTTATACTGATATATATATGAATTTTATAAGAATTTTTATCGAATGATATATAATGATAAATGTAATACACTTTTCCCTTTAAAATTTATTATCAACAAATGATTAAAAAAAAGGCAAAACACAATTGTCAATTACAAGCTTTCTCACATCTAACTTTTGAACAAAGAGGATTAAATATTATTTTTTAAATACAATGCTACTTGATAGAAAATATAGGGGTAAATGTATTTAAACAGCTAATAATAATAATAATAATAAAATGGAGCGCCACGATTTGAAAAATAAAATAGGGTATTTTTTTACTTTTGCCCTTGTTATTTTTTATTTTAGGAAAAAGTTCACTTTTGTTGAAAAAGTTACAAAATATATATGTATATATATATATTTAATATTACGTAACGAAATTGCCTTTTATCTACCTTTCGGTGTTTCAGTGCGGAGCAAGCGATGGCTTCGAGCCGCCTCCCTTTCCTCCTCAGCAAGCCGCCTCCCTCCGCCGCCCTCCCTTCCTGTTTCTTCTCATCTCTCTTCGCTTCCTCTTTTCACGCCTCCCTCCGGCGGCATCGCTTCGCGCGTTGCTTCTCTGCTGCTCGTCGCCTCCTCTGCTCCAAATCCGACCCTCCGCTTCAGGTAAGAAGAGTCTCTCTCGGTCAACTCTGTCCTCTCTAGCCGCCTCTTTATCTGTCATCCTTCTCCTGTCGATCTAGGGCGATTCAAGGGTTGGAGAGGCTGCCCCTTCGATAGTCGGCGATCTGTTGGATTACCTGAACGAATCTTGGACGCAGTTTCACGCCACTGGTGAATCCTCCAATTCTTCAATTTTATTCTCCATTATTTGCCCGTATGTTCTAAATCCACTGATAACTTTCTCCATCGCGGTTTTCCCTTTAGCTGAAGCCAAGCGGCAGCTCATTGCAGCTGGGTTCCGTTTGCTTAACGAGAATGACGAATGGGATCTCCAGCCGGGTGGTCGATACTTTTTCACTCGCAACATGTCTTGCTTGGTGGCTTTCGCTGTCGGAGAGGAGTGAGTTCCATATTAGACGATCAAATGCTTATAATCAGAGTTTGAAGGTTAATTTGATTACTGAGATGGACTACTACTTGTCTACTCGCATATTTTAATGCATTCATATGGATGTGTATTAGTTGCGATGGAGCGCAGTGTGTGTTTCCATTTATTTGTTTATAATTTCAAGGATCACGCACTAAGCTATCAAGTTTGTCCTGAGGAATGGTATATATCACAGCGGAGCTAGTGAACTTCCTGGAGAGAACAAATTACTAGATCACAAAATAACAAATAAACTATTTGATGACTTGGGTGTTTGGAAACTTTGCAATTTGCCATCTGGATTCACATTGTTGTTCCCATAGGTAACTACTAGCACAACATTCAGTAAAACATTAAATACCACCATTTTCATATGCTTCCCTGAAGAATTGGCTCTAATTTTTCTTAGTTTCCCAAGATCTAATTGGTTTTAGTTCTTGAATTTCAGCGCTATATGATAGATTGTATATGTTACTTATCATTGATCTTCAACATACCATTCAGGCATTCAACTCCCAATCTTATAGATTGCTTTACATTTTGCAGTTATAAAGTAGGCAGTGGTTTTCATGTTATTGCTGCTCATACTGATAGCCCATGTTTAAAGCTCAAGCCTCGGTCTGCATCAAGCAAGTCTGGTTACCTCATGGTAAATGTTCAGACTTATGGTAGTGGCCTATGGCATACATGGTTTGATAGAGATCTAAGTGTTGCTGGAAGAGTTATCCTGAAACATAACAGTGGTTCTTTTATCCATAAGCTTGTTAAAGTGAGGAAACCTCTGCTACGTGTACCAACCTTGGCCATTCATCTTGACAGGTTGCTTATTTGCTTCTTCATCTTTCATTTCTAATTTATATAAAGGAGTTTTATGTAGTTATTTTTTTGGAAGTCTTCTCAATATCATTTCTTTTTCCTAAATAGACATAAGTTGATGTTTGTGGGATTATTTCTTTGGATATTTCAAAGCTAACTTTTCTTCATATAGAGCAGTGAATACTGAAGGTTTTAAACCTAACTTAGAAACTCAGCTTGTTCCACTTCTTTCAACAAAAGTTGATGAGGCTGAAACAAAGTCCGAAGACAAGACTAAATCATCTTCTTCAAAAAATATCCATCATCCACTGTTGTTGCAGGTACAAAGCTCACCTGTCAGTGGCTTGATATGACAATGAAGATGACCTGTCAATGTCATTCATTTCATATGGATCATGGGCTATGTGATGGATGTGTATTCAGTATTGTTCATTTACTTTCTACGGGGAAGTGGTTTTTGCGGCCGCTTATATGGATTATGTTACTTGTATTTTTTCCAGGTTTTATCCGAAGAACTTGCTTGTGATGTTAGCGAGATAATGGGTATGGAGTTGAATGTTTGTGATACCCAGCCTAGTTGTCTTGGAGGTGCAAATAATGAGTTTATCTTCTCTGGAAGACTTGACAACCTTGCTTCAAGTTATTGTGCACTGAGATCTCTGATAGATTCATGTCAATCACCTGTTGACTTAGCAGATGAGCAGGCCGTACGAATGATTGCTTTGTTTGACAATGAAGAGGTATCATTATTTATTGCATCTTCAAAATAAATCCATATTGTTATTTTTTTTACATAATAATATTCACTTAGCTGTCTTAAACTGTAACAATGCAGTTAGCATTGAGAATACCATTTTCAAATGTCAACTAAAATGAACATTGTGGTTTTAACGTTATTGCCTATCTAAATGTTAAGTAGGGTGCTTTTAAGCTTATGCATGAATAATAAATAAATTCATCACTTACCTAGCATTAATGCTGATGTCTAAACACACAATGCTTTCTACCAAATAGTTGAATGCCCGCTTGTGTTTGCCTTAATTTGTATTTGTTTGGAATTGATAGGTTGGATCTAATTCTTTGCAAGGGGCAGGTGCACCGACGATGTTTCAAGCCATGAGACGAATTGTTGATTGCTTATCTCAAGAACGAATGATGGAGGATTCTTTTGAACGGACATTACGTTCATCTTTTCTTGGTATTCCGCTTGCCATTTTGTTTTGTGTGAAGGCACTTGTATTTATTGTCCAAAGCAAACTTGCTATTACATCAAAGATTGTTTATTTTGTTCCAATGATCATTATTTGTTTTTATTTACTTGCATTTATATTCTGTCTGTGGAAACATTCTTTGTCCTTGGGGTTTTGAAATGAAATAAATAAACTGATGCTGAAGGTGCCATTTTGATTATCAATTGAGATAGATAATATCATGAGATTTAGCTGATTACTTGTACAAGGTTCAGTAATCTATCACTGTCTCACTTTTTATTTTTTTTTTCTCTCTGCTCAGTATCTGCAGACATGGCACATGGCCTGCACCCAAATTTTCCTGACAAATATGAAGAGCACCACCGACCACAGCTACAGAATGGAGTTGTAATAAAACATAATGCGAATCAGCGCTATGCAACCAGTGCTTTAACTGCATTTCTTTTTACAGAAGTAGCAAATCTCCATGACCTTCCAGTTCAGGTATTTCCTGAGATTGTTCATTGGCTTTCTGAATCAGATGCTCAACTGCAGCATTTATGATTTATCTTTGTTTATTTTTTATTCATTGTGTGTTGGATTGGCTTGATGGCTAAGTGAATGCTTTAAAATTTAGAATAGAGACTGTAATGCTTGCTATTTTCTGCAACAATCTGCAAATTGGATACTTTCCTTGTGTTAGGTATAACAGGGATACTAGACATCTATGTTTGGCTCTGGTGGGAAAGAACAAGAATGGCTTTGTGGAACTCTGATCATAGTACTAGTGGTGGGTAAATCGAAGTTAGGTAGTGGAGGGTAAATGTGTGCAATCATATTTCTGTTTCGTCAGCAGTTGTTGACTGGGTCGCAAATGCTACTATTTTTCTCTCCTGCAACGATCTTCTAGTCTTTTCTTACTTTTGTAGAGAAACAAATGACAGTGCTGGAATATTATATAAAAGTGTTGGAGAGTTAAGAAACAACACATATGAAACATTCGTATGACAATCATGAAAAATGCTAAGATGGATGTGATGAATTATTTTAAGGGAGAAAAATACTGATGTCCAAGAACAATTAAGTGTAGCTCCAATGGATATAAAATGAGAATTTGAGAATTTGAGATCCTAATGACATATTTAAAGGCATCAATAGATTATTTAGTTAGAAGAATTGAATATCCTATGGAGGGATACCCCAATTACTTGGGACAAACATGGGCAAGTAAAACTTCTAAAGATGATTGGAACCAAATTACTTGGCAGTTGGCCTGTAATGGTGTGAGGAACCTTTGCTCTCTTTTTTTTTGTCAAGGAAATTTACTGTTGGTATGGAATCTTTAACATGTTTATGTCATGGGTTTTTGCTCGTTGCCACATTACACATGATATTTGTGTTTGGAGAATACCTATATTATTTATACTTAGAGCCTAGAGGTATCTGAATTGCAGCTAAAACAAGATGCTTGAGAGTGTCATAAAGGCTTTTAGATTAAAGCTAGATGCATAAGATTGATGGAAAGGCTTATATATTATATGATATTATTTGGATTTTCCTTCAATGAAGTAATTATAAGCTATAGGAACACATTGCTGGCAGAATCTATCTTTTCTGCTTTTGGTTCACTTAAAATATTGTAGTGCTTAATGAAAAGGTTAGATGTCTTTTATACTTGTTGCAGTGCTTATTAATACTAATCCTCGAGTTTTTACACTATCAAAGAAGACATATGTTGCAAAGAAAACTTACCTATGTTCTGTCTAGGAATTTGCTGTAAGAAACGATATGGGATGTGGATCTACAATTGGCCCTATATTGGCATCAGGGGTTGGTATCCGAACTGTTGACTGTGGTATTCCTCAGCTCTCAATGCACAGGTGTGCCATTCTTACGATCATGTTTTTACTTGGTATCTTTTTTTTCTTGTCAATGTGAACAATGAATATAAAATATGCATTTCTCAAGCATGTTAATTTATTGGATTCTGTACCTTTGCTTATTTATTCAACGGTGTTGGTAATGTTTTTATCAACCAACTCATTTTTCCAACACTAGAAATGAGTTGTAGCAATATTATTGTGTTGTAGCAAAGCATTACTAAAATATATACGGTGGAAAAGCAGGGTAAGGCTTGGCGCAACAATAAAATTGTTGTCGTATGACTAGTGGTCATAAGTTTGAATCGCGGAAATAGTCTCTTACAATGTAGGGTAAGATTGCGTACAATAAAATCTTTCCTAAGACCCTACATTGGCTGAAGTTTTAAGCACCCGGAGTTATCAAGTATAGTGGACAAGCACTATCTCACATCATCTAGATTATAGTATTGTTATTTCTTATTTTACACTTGTCCTACTTTGTTTAATGAGTTATATTTGTTGTACCATTAACAGAAGTTATCAATGTTATGTTTACAGTCTAGGAACAACGTTAATCATTTGTGAGAAAAAAATGCTTAAATATTAAAAAAAAATACACTTCTACAATATTTTAAAGATCTAATCATGTGAGTAATGTATTAATTGATAGGCCGATGTCATCATTGTTATTAGGTTTGCTAATGATACTCGGACAAAGCTCGAAAAAGAAACCATACATGCCTAAATCTAAAATTGACACTAAACATGAGTGGCCACTCGTAATTAAATTGTTAATAATCATTCTTTTATTATCTTGTTTATTGATTTCTGATTCAAGATCTTATTTTTGGATTGTGGTGCAGTGTTAGGGAGATATGTGGCAAAGAAGATGTGGATATTGCATATAAGCTTTTCACTGCCTTCTTCAGATCGTTTTCAGACATCGACAAGAAGCTAATTGTGGACTTTTAGGTTTAGACTTCTATGCTTCCTCAAGTCCTCTTTACCGTATAATTGTTGCATAATTCTTGATCTTCAATTGACTATTTAACATAAACCTCGAATTTAGCCATAGGAACAACTCACAATGAATCCCAAGAATTTTACCTTGAATGAGATTGGTTTACATTGGTTCATTTCAAAACACATCGAGTTCAGCAAGTTATATCGTATAAATTGTTGGAATTGTTGTGTTTTGGATTTATCACTTATCCTGTGCATCATATTTAATATCCTGCCCCTTCGTAAAGCTGCTATTTTTTCGGACCGCACTAATCATTTGCATGCCGGCGATGCTGTGTGAGGGCGGGATTATTCTCAGTCGTGCAGATGAAGACGGCTAAGATTATCTTATCAAGTCAAGTTGTGCATAATAAAAAAAAGAAAGAAGAACAAGTCAAAAATTAAGTCATCCATATTCTGGCAAAGCTTTTCACAAGTAAGAACGGTTCATAGGCCAGAGAAAGAGAATAAAATATTCAAATTGGTAATTTTTGTTCGTTTCATATCCATCATTGCTTGGTTGTTGCCTCTTTGCAGCCGTTCAACATTCTTGTTTTTTTTTTTTTGCTAACATGTTTTTGATCCAACCCATAGGAATTAATATAAAATAGTAAATCAATGATACTCCAGATAATGACCAAGTGAATAGATCTCTTTTTGATTTGTGTTTGTCATATAATAGATGAAATAAATTTAAAATGATTTTTTCAATACTAAAATAGGCTAAGTTATTATTAAGTTCATTTTGAAATTCGTGTTCACCCAAATGTTCTTCTTTCATGCTCATGATCACCCACAAACGTTTGTCCTAATCGCCTAAACAGAAAACAAAGATGTCGATCAATCACTTTATCAACACTTGCACATCGATGAGAAACATAAAATTAAAGAAAAGCATCACACAATTTTGAAGCTTCAAAGAGGGGAAAAAAGAGAATTTTTTTTTTAGAAAAATAAAAATTGGAAAAGAAATTGCGCACCATTACGTTGCCTTGAAGGCTTGGATGAGGAGGGAGAAGCCGGCGGCGCCTCGCTCCTGTTGCAGCGTCTCCTCCTCCAGCCACAGCCGGCTCTCGAACGTGCTACGCGCACGGAACATGAACACGGCCACCGACCTGCCGCCGAACCACCAGTCGTGCACGTCCCACATCATGTCCACCGGCGACCCCTCGATGAAGATCGTCTGGTTTCCCCTGAAGTTCCACTGCAGGCTCCGCGCGTGCACCACTCGCTTCTTGTCCACCGTCACCGCCAGCTCCGAATCCCTCGCGTCCCACCCCTCCCCCTTGCACCGGATCGTGATCTCGTGCTCCTCCCCGCCCTCACGGAACCGAGCCCGCGTCGTATGCGTCGCCAAGTCGCCCACCACTTGCTCTCTCCTGGAAAACATCGAGCGCTCTGCTGTCGCTGGGAGCGCCGCCTCATCGAATCTCTTCGCGAATTCCTCGCTCAGATCTCCGAGCAACAGCGCGAACTCTGAATCGACGACGACCGCGACGTAGAAGCCGTATCTAGGCTCTGGGTCCGCCTCGAAGTTGGCTGACGAAATGTCCCAGTGAAGTCCGACTTCACAATTCCCCTCGGAGATGTAAGTTCTGCTCCCTTTCTTCTTCCTCAGTTGATGGCAATTCGCCTCCCATGGACTGGTTGATGAGCCGTCGACGATGGCGACTGATAGAAGGGGGTTGAGGTGCGCCTTGTACCAGGTGACCCTGATGAGGATCTCCCTCTGCGTGGAAAGCCTCGTCCTGTAGAAGCAGGTGACCGAGCTAACCACGGAGCTGGAGGCTCTGTGGTCGATCACCGACGAGTTGCCACTGCTGCTGCTTCCGGAACAGGAAGTGTCGGACACCTTCACGGCGTGCTCACTGAAGCACGAGGCGAATTCCTTTATGGCCGGTGGAAGGAAGAGATGATTGGAGGAGAGGTGGCGGTTCTTCTTTGCTTTGCTCACCATTGTTATTCCTCAAACGAGCTTGGACACAGTCAAGTTGAAATCTTTAGTCGGGAAAGCATGCCATAAAAGAGAAGAACAGAAAGGGAAGGGAGTAATAAGGTATGTCTTGCTAACTAGTAACCTCATTGCCGATGGCTTTCAGCTGGGATGGAAAGCTAAGAATTTTTTAAATTTATATAGGACTAGCTCTGTTTTAATGTTCTTTTGTTGCACAGTAACCTCATGTCGTTGAAAAATCAGAGGGGAGAATTATACTTCACTCACATTTAGAAATAGAAGGAAGAATGATTTAGGCTAATTAATTGCAAGACATGTCCTTGATGCTGTGCCTAAAGGCTCATAGAGAGGAATCACTAGCTGGTTTAGAAAGATATCAAATAAATATCAGTATTCAGTAGAGGTACCAACCCTAACTGCCTCGCCTCACCTCACCTCACCTCACCTCACCTTACAACCCACAAGCTAGCAGCAAATAGGATTGACCACTGTTCCTATCCCGCTGGTATTAGGAAAATTGTCATCTTCTGCTAGGAATCTGATTTGCGACTTTGCATTGGGTTGGCAATGGCATGCTCCAACTGCAGCTCAACGACTAAAAGGTCTATCTGACACAGCTCTGTGCACTGTGGCCATCATTGAGGTCCACTGTTAGTCTTCATTACTCTGTTTGCATCCCATATTGAACTTAATATCTCTCACATGCCTATGCTTGCTTGTGTGAGCTAAAGAAACTATACAGTGGCAGTTTCAGTAATCAGTAGTGTTTCTCTTTGCTAGAATTTTCAATTAACAATTTATTTGTTTATTTATTTGGTCATGCTAATCCTTTTTGTTCATATTGTACAACAGCACGTCTCTTTCCCTCACGAGAGATGTCTCGTATGGGCCAACCAAACGCTATAATAAGTGAAGACAAAATTATGATGACAGCAAACAGACTTAAGTTTGATGATTCTTATATCTATAAACGAAAGGGACCACAAAGCGCACACATACACCATCAATTGAGTTGAGAAACAGTTGCTACGAGCCTCATCATCAACCTTTTTGGTTCAAATCTTTGGATTACCAAACATTATGGAATTTGGTACGAGCCTGTTACTTTCTTCTTTTCCTTTTCTTTCCTTTCCTTATTGATGTGAGAATTTGCTAGTGATTTGACTCAATGTTTTTGGGTTGCTATTATTTCAGCTTAATACAATTGTGGTTGTTAAACCCTTGAAGATGTCTATAATGACTAATATAACCAAAAGGTGAGGTTGCGACTGAAGGTATAGTACAATTTGTCTGCTGATGCCTCTGTCATAAAGTTTGTATTATGTTGCCGGTTGTTGGTCAAACGCTTTATGATATCAGAGCTCGCAGATAAACCGGAATCCCTACTTTAGAAAAGGGGAAACATTTTATACTTACAAGCAATCCAATCATTATTTTGATGGATTTAATGCATGTAATCCAAGTAAGCTATTTTTATTGGTACCTTCGTCAGCATTGAAATGATTTTAGTAGGCTCTTGCACTTCATTTTCCTCAAAAATAGAATATTTCATCAAGTTTAATTTCTCATTCGCACTGATTTTATTTATTAATTGCAGGAGTTGGGAGGTCGAAGGACATCCTCATCACCACATTATCATTGTCCTGTTCTTCAGTAAGCAAAGTAGGCAAGCTCTATATTCTAATGTTTATTACTCGCTTGGTCATGTTCATCTTCTACCTTCCATTGTCTCATTGCTTTCATCATACACATGTGCCAAACCTGTGTAGCTCATTATAATTATGCGCTGCAAATAAAAAAAAAAAAAAATCTATACTGTGTCTTCATCTTACTATTCCTCTTAATTTAAGTCTTCTCCAGATTCTAGCCATTTTGGCCTGTTATATAGCTGTCATGCTCACCGAGAAATAGAAGTTAATTACCTAAGTCTTCCCTGCACTCCTAAAAAATTAACAATACTGGTCAACCTTACTAATCAATCTCAAAATAAGCCAGCTTGCCTCGATATGGTTTTATTTAAGAGGACTAGTTGTTAAGCATATACGATTATGAATATCAACTTTAGCACAAGTTGGTACGGCAAGTTTCTAGTAATCAATTGCAAATCTCTCAGTCATGTTCTCTTAAACAGTAAAGGAATAAAACTTAAATCAGTTGAGTTTTCACATCGGATTTGAACATAATTTATATTATCTGGGATGTCATTTTATGCATTTAGTGGTTAAATATTTTTGGCAGTCTAGACAGTTTGTTACCACTTAATCATTGCTACTGTAGCAGTTTTTTTTTTTCTTTTTTTTTTCTCCCTTCTTCCTTGGTATGTTTTACTCAAACTAGGGTTAAGAGTATCACAAATGAATCTGAAAAAAAAATAAAATTAGATTTGGTTTGAAAATTTTTAAGTTGGATTCTGTTGAGATTTTTTGGATTGTATTAGGTTCAGGTTGACTGTGGTTGATTTGAATTTAGGATTTAAGATTTTTTTTAGGTTAAATTTAATTTTATTTTAA
>JBBPFQ010681286.1:0-15238 GCA_037974815.1 Kaempferia elegans | reverse complement strand
CCCTCCCCCAAAAAAAAAAAAAAAAAAAAAAAAAAAAAAAAAAAAAAAATCTTAATCGTTGAGCATAAACTAATTAAACTAAAAGCTAAAAATTAATGCTCCAAAATCTAGTTAGAAAAATATTAGCAAAAAAAAAAAAACATTTAAAGCCCATAATGACTCATCACATAAATCACAAGCTTATAGAAGTTCTAAAAAAAAATCATGAAAAATGTAAAATTTTATTAAAAAAAAAATTTTGTTCAAAGGGTAGGTGTGAAAATACCTGTGGAACGTGAGCTGCAAATCGAGAGAGTGGAGGAAAGAGACGTGAAAATTAATTGGAGAAGTAAGAAGGGGCAAAGTCGACGATAGAGATGAGAAGGGAGAAGATTAAGTTTTATCATGTTAAAAAATATATAGGAGATTATTTTGATAAATATAAAAAAGGGAAGATAGAGGATGGAATGGTAATTATAGGAATTACAATGGGTCGGATTTGAATCGAATTTTATATCCTCCGTCCTTAAACATATCGTTATAGGATATCCAATGAGTATAGCCATATCCATTAAAGAATCAAATATCTTCTATATTTATAATTTTTTTTTTCTTTCTATCCAATTATTCTCATTCAAAAAAAAATTAAAATTAATAATATATATATATATATAGTAAATTTTGAAAAAAAAAATTCTCTAATATATATGTATATATTATTTAATCAGATATTCAAGTTGGGTATTGGGTATCGATAGTCCCTCTATACCTCCTCCAGTCGGGTCCAATATCGAATCCCCATTCAACTAATGTATTAGAAGTATGCTCCCAAGATATGCAAGTATCTATTTCTTGGTTGGATGGGAAGGATCTAATTGTAGAATCTTAAGAGATGTTATAAGTAGGAGATTGAATTGGTTTAGTGGTTCCTCGTGGTACGATTCATACATTAGAATTTACTAAAACATGATTGAACCTAAACAATAATATAAAAAGAAAGCTTAAACAATAATGCAGTTGATGTAGATGCACTTGTTACTGTGATTGAGTCTTCTAACGAGTGGACTAATTTTAGAAGAAGTCTTTCAGTTAATATGCCCATTGCTTGGATAGCTCAAGGAAATCATATATGATTCAATGAAACATTTATTTATTAATTTTATTTTTCGTAATTGTTGTTATTTTTGTTTTTCTCATCATTTGTTTTACGTTGATTGTGAAATATAATAATACTTTTAAAAAGCTTTAAATACTTGTCATTTTGTTTGGTTATTTAATCATGAATGAACAATCTTTAAATACTGGACAAGAGATGTCCAGGCAAGAACAAAAGAAAATGGAAGCATGAGGATAGATGCCCAGCTTGTTGAAGCACTTTTAGATATGGTGGTAAATTAAATCTAGAAGTATATAAAGGGGAAAATGGGTTCAAACTTGGGTGGGTATCTGAATTATATCTAGGAGAAGATGCAAGTTTCTCTACCAAACTCAGGTTTCAAGGCCAAACCACATATTGAATCAAGAATTACAATTAAATCTTCAAAAGAGCATTGGAATGGAATATCTTAAAATTATAATTAGAATAAAGTAAATAAACTTCTTGTGTAATTGTTATTTTTATTTATTTTTATTTAAAGGTTAATTTTGTCTACACAAATAATATCATTCCATTCCTATTATTTATTTTGGATTACCAATCATAAGATTAGAATCAAATGAGCAATACGTATTACATTTCCAACTCGGTAACAAGCATTGGAATGGAATATCTATTTCATTCCATTCTCACATTCCTTCCATTCAACGGGTGACTCCATTTCCACCATATTCCATTTATGTCTATCAAACGTGACCTTACATTCCTTCACATAAACAATTATCATGTAAATCAATTAGATGAATCGTTCTTGCTTCGTTATCATTTTATAAATATAGAGCTATGGCACATTGGTGAGCACACTTTAGGGCTCCTCATGCATTTAGGATTCAAAATTTAAGGAACCTAAGATATTCATCTCTAGTGTTTGAACTATTAGGAAGGTTAGACTATTTGTTTGTGTTTTTAGATTTATCTTAGTGATCGATGGAAAATTTTTATAAAGTCATGTCGATGACCTTGAGAATTAGTTAGATAGTAAGACTTACATTATCCAAAAAAAATAAAAAATGTATATATGGAGCTACAAAATCAGCATTAGTTTTAGCTATTTGGAATCAACTAGTTTAGTGATATTTTCAACATGTTATTTAAGTGTGAGTTGATATGGATCATCGCATAAAAAAAACAAAATAAAAAATTATAGATGATTATTTTAAAAATATTAAATCCACTCACGTGGTTTCATATAAAATTGGGTTTATATTTTTGTATTTATAACTATTTTTAAAAAATAAAGTTATTAATTCTATTAAAAGTAAATATTTAACAATTCACTTCTGATAAATTTAATATCTTTGAAATTTTATTTTATTTTTTTTTTTGGAGAAAATTCTTTCGGCAAACCAATCTATTTATTATACATCAAAGGAAAAGAACCTACTTTACTGTCTGCATTAGACTAAATTAAATTTCTTATATCAAATATTTAAAGTAGGAGCAAATAGAATTTGAATAAAAATGATTAATTAATTTGGTTCAATCTAATTCAGGTTGAATTTACATGTACTCACTATAATTTTTAATTTAAACATTAAAATGCAATGGAACTATATCTAAGGAAATAAACAATTCAATTCAGTCTAAAAATACTCCCAAAACTTCAAGCATAATGAACAGGATAAACCACAACCCAAGAATTAGGGTTGACTACCACAAACCATTGACTTACTTATTTTATTACAATCGTCTTGAAATCAATAATAAATGAAAGAATCACATTGTTGTAATCAAAGTAGCAAAGAAAGTCTTACAGCAAGCTTCACTCTCTTAACACCTGAAATAGCAAGAGAATTGAAAATGCCAGCGATTAGGTCGACATCTTGGTCAATGTTTCTCATTCCACTCTCTTTTACTCTGAGTAAATTCTGATTTAGACTCACAAAGGGTAAAAAAAGAAATCTATAGATTTATTTAAATATTTAAGCTTGTTGTATTTAAGTATCAATGATAATATAATAGGAGAAATAGCTCGATGAGGAAAAAGGATTCATATAACCGACCTCACTTAGTTCACATAGTGAGATAAGCCTTGATTATTATTGTATCTAAGTTTGTTGTATCCATAATAATTTCACTGTGGAAAGAAAACTGGGATTTGGAAGGACAAGTTACCTGGGCTATTCAAACAGTAGTGACATGCTTCAGTAGCATGCTGATTACATCTCCGTGAACCTTTGAGGATGCATCCTTCAGGCTTTGGATCTTGATCTCTGTTTCCTCGTCGAGCTTTTTCACATTCCAGCCAGAACTACCAGATGCCTGCGAAAAACATCGAGGCATTCTTTTCTTTAAGAGAAAGAGAGTAGGATGAAATTATAGATCGATCGTCTTTAAGATGACATGAATTTGTTCCAGGATAACCAAAGAATTCTATGTTTAGATAAGTTGTTGAATTGGTAAGTATTATGCCGTGCATCGAGTTTGATAAGAGATAAGAATCATGTCTTAATGCATCACCTCGGAAACTTTTATTTTGTAATCCTCTTCTAAAGAGGCCCGATAAGCAGTAGCTTCCCACTCTGCTTCATCCTTAGCCTGCTTCAACCTCGCAGTTTTCACTGCAATAGACACACTATATGTTATGAGTATATACCATTGCTAACTTAAATTTTAAAACAATTAGCATAAAAACCATTCCAAAATTTTGGAATTTCAACAAAATAAAAATGAACTTTTGAGAAGATCATCATCTATCTATCATCGTCAAGTTGTGTTTGTCCAACTATTTGTGGTTGCCTACATGAATCCTATTCTTCCATTGACGTCTATGCAAAGACTAGTAATTTTTAAATCATTTTATTTGATCTCCTAATCTTAATCCTTAAACTTTCTGTTCCACTTTAAGAGATTCAACTTTCAAGCTGTAAAATCTATTAGTTGCTTTAAAATATCCATCCATGCTCTATCATTCTTTCTATTCACTCTCATCTTATCATATATTGACACTAATTTTATATGCATTAAATCCTACAACACAGTAATGTATTGATCATGTGGTAGGATTGCATCATTTGCCACAATAACTTTTTAATGTTTGCCATATAAGAAACTTAAGAATATATAAAGAAAACAAGTAGTATTAATAATGGATTCTAGAAAAGAAACAACAGGGGAAGAAATTACTGTTTCTGGCATTTGATATTATCTCTTGAGCCTCTTGTTCCGCAGCCAGCAGCATCTGGATTCCACGTTGTCCTCTGATTGAATCCATTCCTCCAGTCTATACAATTTTTATTTAAACAAAAAAAGGAAAAAAAGTTAACAAAAATATAACTAGCTAGCGAGAGAAGACCTCAAATTATCACAAAATCAAATTGAATCGTATCATCTAGAACAAGATCACATTGTCAATAACCAAATCTTGCAAATCTCGAACAACGAAGCCGATCGAGCCAGAAAAACGCGAGGTGGATCGAGGGGATCCGATATAGCAATAATCAAATCACAATAAGAAAAAGTAACACGGATCGGATCGAGCGAGATTAATGGATAGCGTAGAACGGAAATAGGGAAAGGACGGTGAAGAAGAAAGAGATCACCGGCGATGATAACGACGAACGACTCTGAAAGATTATGAACTTTGATGGCATTAGTGGAAATATGGCTTTAACACAGGAGTAATAGTCCGATGGATTGGGCCAGGCCCAACAACAACTCATTAAGATGCTGATGGGTTTTCCGTATTAGCTCATTAAATGAGCTCATTATCATAGAAAAACTATAGTCACCATAGTCAACCCATCAGCGTACACAACCATAGTCATCGTATTCCTAGTTCTCATATTGTGATTTTCAGTGTCATCGTTGTTGCATAGTTGCGTCGTCGCCGTTGCGTTGCTGCCGTCGCATCATGACATATGATTTTTATAACATCGATTTCATTATTTTTTATATAAATAAAAGGGTCTATTTTTTTAGGCACCGGACCCTTGAAAATCTAGGACCGGCACCGCTAGAGATGATCCGATTACAAATTGGACCTGTTGATAACATTTCCCAAATCTATATATATATTTTTTAAAAATAATAAATTAACAAAAATATAACTTAGGAGAGAAGAGCTTTATTTGTTTTTGTTTTTTTTTTTTACTTTTACTGTTCTAAGAGAACATAAAGTAGTTCCGCTAATCTAATTAGATTATGGCAATACATACTTTCTATTGGAAGTGACTAGTTGTTATCCAAATCAAAGAAAAGAGGTTCTACACATAAGAAGATTAGATGCTTCTTTCGTTGCATGATTCACGTATCGTGTATTTAACCTTTCTTTAAGACTCATTTATAATGAACATAAATTATCGTAAAATCAAATTGCATCATGAATCATATCATCCAGTGTCAACCAACCTAAATCGATATGAACAAGATCACATTGCCTATGACCAATCTTGCAAATATCGAACAATGAAGTTCAGATAATATGATCTAATCAGAAAAACGCAAGGAGAATCGGGGATCCAATAGACAAATAATCAAATCATGATAAGAAAAAGTCACACCAATTGAGCGAGATAAATGGTTTCGCGAAGTGCCAACATAAGTTCTTCGCCAACATAAGTCCAATAAGGTGCTGATGGGGTTTCATACTAGCCCATTAAATGAGCTCGTTATCAATTTATTATAAAAAAGCTACGTACGTGCCTATTTTAGCAGAAGGAATCAGGGGATTCTTCGCAAAGCATTATTTGTGGGACTATTCCAATTGTTTGGCATTCACTCAACCTAACCTTTGGATACAAGATTTATTGTGGATGAGTTGGATACTTTTTTACAAGATTTCCTTCTTTAATTGCAACCATGGTTCGATCTAATTTTGAATGGATTGCTTAATCCTACTTTTGAATATTTGATAATAGTTTTTCAATATACATATATTATTAAATTTATCATATAATTCAAATAGAATGAATAAAAAAATAAAATAAAATCAGAGTGAATAAGATTAATAAATTTAAAAAGTTAAATATAAAATAAAAACTTGAAAAATTAATTTTAATAGATAAATATATTAAGAAATTAATATAAAATAATTATATATTGAAAATTTTAAAACAAATTAATCAATTTATATTAAACTACACCATTAATATCACTAAAATATTATAAAATAAAAAACCATAAATTTCTTTTAAAAATCCAAATTAAAATATAAAAAATTAATTGTTTAAAAAATAAATATAAATGAATCGGCGATTCACTAACCTTGAACTGCTAATTCACCGCTTCATTAGGAGTCCAACCCTTAATTGACCCTAACCGATCCATCTAGTGACGACCAATTACAAATTGACCCTGTTGAGCCAGGTCAACAAATAACAAACCTGTTCACCCACTTCAAGTTTCGGAAATAACCAATAGGCAAATCTAAACTCTAAACCCTAAGGGTACGTTCCGTAATCAGCCTTGTAATGTAATCCGGATTAAATTACAAGACTGATTACTTTGTTTAGTATCAATTTAACCTTGTAATGTAATATAATTTAGATTATAAAACAAATGACATATAATCCAGATTATATTACAATCCAAATTTTATTATATCAAAAATACCTCTCTAATATCATCAAACCACTGTGCTCTAGAGAAATCTCTTACGACAAAAACCTCCTACGCCGACACCAAATCTCGCTCGGTGTTGTCGCTACTGGTCACCTACCACAAGATCACAGGATATTTTTATTTTTTTATAATAATACAAATTACTTTCTTTATACAAAATAATAAACACTAAACAAAAGAATATTATCACCATCATAATTTGAATTACATGCAACTTTTTCACCAAACATAGTAATGTAATCTTAATTATTTTACATTACATTATAAATTTGATTACATTACAAACTGGATTACATTACAGCCTATCAAACGCAGCTTAAATCACACATACTATATTCGTTGTCCCTCTTATAAATGTTGCATGTTATGCATTTTTTTTTTCAAGTTTATTGTGTTAATTAGTTTGCCCATGAACATAAAGTATGTATGTAATCGTGTCTAAATTATACAAGATATATTCTCTGAATAAAGATTTTGTAATTAGAAATATAATGCTAAATAAATTTTTGGAAAAAGGTGGTTCTCTACCTCTGTTATGACAGATTTAAAATCTCAAAAAAAGGGAGAAATAACTGAACAAACATGGAGAATCGGGCACATGAATGAATCAGTAATCAGTAACCTCTGCTGCTGAACGTAGAGTTCCCTGCACTTTGTGATATAGTTGTTTTCAATCCTTTATTGAAGTACTCAATCACCTCATGAAGCTCTGCAACAAGTATCCACAAACTTGTTTGTATGTGAAAAAATAAATAATTTTGTACAAGTCAAAATAGTAATCCTGAAAGAGTCTGCATAAAGCAATCAATCATCATCAATGAAAATCTCCAATAGGGCAGTTAACCATGGCCATGCAATTATCTTATATCAGAAGCATATAATTAGGAAATAAAGTATATAGATGATCATACAATTTCTTTAAAGTCTAAAAAGATGAAGCCTCGATTAGATGGCATCTTAATACACCAACTAGTTGCAAAGAAAACTAGGACCTCAATAGTTGTTCAAAGAGAAAGTTACCTAACTAACAGCAAATTCTTAGGAGCAATCGCCACTGCGTAGGCTCTGGAGCAGCTTTAAGTAACCCTGTTCATCGGGAGTTATGTATCTGGATATGCAAAACATCAGAGATTCAGAGTGCGAATGCTGTGTATTAACATGTTGCATCGGATCCAAAGGAGTAAAAAAGCACTATTATTTAAAAACACAACAATAATCAACAATATATAAAAGCTCTTTGTATATTTATATGTGGTAATAGTGTGGCTGACAGAAAGATCTAAAAATTCCCAAGACTTATGTAAGATGTACGAACCCATGGCGGAATAGAAAATCAATAATGACGAGAGCACAATTTGGTTTGAAGAACTTGGTTCTCCGAATTACATTTGCAACCTGAGTAACTGGAACTAATCTGAAGCTATCCACCTCTCCATCTGCAGAAATTAGCATATTATGAAATATTATAGGCAAGTGACCAAGATTGTTGGATGTTTCACTAACACAATAAACTTTGAAAATGCTAGAAATCTGCCAAAAAAAAATTGGATGGAGGAGACAATTTGTTCACATTTCATTAGAATTTCCATTCAGCCAAGATAGTAATATCAAAATATGACTAAAACCTATTTCAAACTTTAGTTAAACTGCCATGCCATTGATTCTGGCTTATTGTTAAGGCACAACATAGTTAAATTGTCATGCCATCTATTGTGGCTGGTTGTTAACGTGCAGAGTACATAGTTTTTCATTAAGAAAAAAGTGAATGAGTAATAAATATTGTTAGCAAGAACAGTAATATAGAGGTACCATGTGTAATGTTTAAAGCGGTCTAATGGTTACAGTTTTGAAGAATCCTGATTTCTCCCTTCTACATCAGTACATCATTTCTATTACACTAATGTAATGAATAGTTAAAAAAAAAAAACAGCTTGGTGTATGAAGCTCCCGCCGTGCAGGGTGCCGGGGAAGGATCCATTGTAGGCAGTCTTACCTTGCTTTTTTGCAAAATGTTGTTTCCAAGATTCGAACCCGTGACTAGGTTACGGCAACAACTTTACCATTGGGTCAAAGCTCCACTTCTAATGTAATGAATAGTAAAGTTCAATAATAAATGTTTTTTAGTTGTTATTAATCTGGATAGTTATTGGCGGACCACCAAGAACCTCAATTATGAATTAATTCAAAGAAGGCACTAGGTATGATAGAGAGGGAAATATAACAGAATTGGGAATACCGGCAACAAAAACATTATAGATGAAACATACATTTAAATTGTAAGAATATCAAGTTCATAGAAGGAAATTTCTCTGTAAGAAAGTTACCTTCATTTTTGGGGATAAAGTCAACAGGGAGTTTTAAATCATAACAGAAGAGAACGTCTCTTTTGAAACTATATCCATCCATATCCATGTAAGATACAGCACCAACTGATGTGGCACTGCAGTGAAAATAACTTTTGTTCAAAAGAAGCATGGATGCAGAGAAATCAGAATAAACCGATAATACCCAAAAGGACCGATAATACCCAAAAGGAAGTCATAAGTGGATTTATTTATTTATTTATTTTTTTTCAAAAATGACAATTACTTGAACCAAGATTTGATGTCAAAAGGAACAATTGAAACTGAAATTGGTTCGAAATTACCCAAATTGAGCCACAGCCAAATATTTCAAATATTCAGAACTATATTACGTTATCACTTCCTCATACATTTACAATACTTGTTCCAGCAAAATACCGTAAATGGTCAAGCTAGCAATCAATGAATGGGCTGATGTGTGTGCTCTTCGGAGATCGTTGGTGAGGGGGCTGAGGGAACCTGAGATACACTCCCAAAGATGGTTAGAATGACATCGGGATGGAACCCGGCCACTCCAACGCTCAAGCTAGGGTTTGCTTGAGGTGTTGTGCTAAAAGAAGGTGGAGAAGAAGGATCGGACCTGGTGGAGTCAAAGAATGGGGGAAAATGTCCCTTGCAATTATAACTGTCTGAAGAGCATCTCCATTAAGCGCCAATGAGGAGACCAGATCTGACAGCTGTTAGTTGTATCTTTACCCATTAAGCGCCACGTGTTTACAGGAGGGTCTCTAGGAGACAGGTGTGACAAACACACAATTGCTTCTCCATTCACCTTGTGCCACGTGTTTTGGAATATTCATCATCGTTATCTGCACCTTCTGGGAAAATGACCTTGTTAGTGTGCGTCCGATACAAGGACAAATGAGGAAATAGCCTTGATGTGAAGTGACCTTGAGTATAGATGAAGTTGGTGACTAGGGCCAATGCAAGGAGGATGCCAGGCTCCGAGACTGAGGTGTGGAGGATATCAGTGACTGAGATTGAGAGAGTATGTCGGCGATTGAGACCGAAGAAGGGAGGATGTCATGCTCTGAGATTGAGGTGTGGGGGATGTTGGTGCCCTAAGGCTGAGAGAGTATGTCGGCGACTAAGGCCGAGACAAAGGCGATACCGGGATCTGAGATTGAAGCGTAGAGGGAGTCGGCGACTAGGGCCGAGACATGTGTGATGTCAAGATCACAATGTCAGCTAATGAGGCTGAGACATGGGTGATGTCAGGATCTGAGACTTAGATTGAGACAAATGTCGGCTAATGAGGCTGAGACATGGATGATGTCGGAGGAGAAGTCTGGATTTGAGACTAAGTCTAGGGAGATATCGGTAGCTGAGGCCGAGACATAAACAAAAGATGCTAGGATTTGAGACTGAGACGAATATCGACTAATGGGGCCGAGACATAGAAGGAGGATGCCGAGATCTGAGATTGAGACGAATGTCGGCTAATGAGGCCGAGACATAGAAGGAGGATGCCAGGATCAAAGACTGAGTTAGAGAGGATGTCGGCTAATAAGGCTGAGACATGAAGGATACCCAAGGAGACGTTTGGATTTGAGGCTAAGTCTGGGGAGATGTCAGCAGTTGAGACCGAGATATAGAAGATGTCGGACGAGCCGTTTGGATTTGAGGTTGAGACATGGAGGAATGTCAGCAACTGAGGCACAAACATGGTAGCTAATTTGTCCGATTAGACACGAGTCTCATCTGGGTTGGGTCGAATTCCCTTTGGGTCACATTTGACCCACTTTGACTCAGCATGACTTTTGACCATATGAGCCACGTGTGGTCTGTAGGATTCCGTCACATCAATACTAAAGATGATTTAAATAAAGATTTGACGTATCTAACCTAATTCTAAGATTAAATAAACTGAATCTATCTTTTGATTTGGTTACAAGGCTAGCAATTATTTTAGATTTTAGTAAGCTACAATTCACAATTACAAATGGGAGGTAAGTAAAATTATTTTTCTTAAAATTTTAAAAAATAATATTCCTAAATTTTCCGTAAATTTCAGTCTATAAAACTAAATTTTATGTAGAATATAATTGAATAATTATTTGTAAAAATAATTTATCCATCTTTCACTAAATTATTCATCATCAACAAGAACCTTTTCATCTATCATCAAAATTCATAGATGTATATAGGTACATAAAAAAGGTAGCATAAAATAATCGGAAACTATTTATAGCTATTGAATCCACTAGAATAAGAGACAAATGATCTCTTAATGTGATATTCATTATGGTGCAACGAAATGAAAGTAGCAAATTCTATCTAGCAATCAAAAAGCACTAAATTGGCATGATTAGCAGTCAAATGTGCACATATGAGACTTCTCTGATCATACATAAACCTCATGGTAAAAACAAAACATGGAAGCAATAACTGACAATTAATAAATACAGATAAATGGGAAATTCTAAACATACACATTGGACAAAGATCTTGGAATTCCAGCTTCCTCTTCACATTCCTTTTGGAGATTCTCTTTGCAGCTCATACTATGTGGCTGAATATATAAAATGGTTGAATTTGATAATAAGTCAATAATTCTTTAGTTTACTATTAAATGTACTAAGTTGTCAAAAACAAGAAACTCATCACAGCAATAAGAAGAAGCTAAATGTCCCATCTGCTTAGATCAGCTTCAACCATCAACCAACAATTCCAGAAAAAATAGAATGTAACACAAAATCACACAGGAAACTGAAATTTGTTTTTACCTAGTTTTTAGACTTAATGTTCACCAGTGCATGTGTAGATATTTGTATACGAACATGCATGTATTCATATAGGTATTGATAGAGAAGAAAATCAAACAATAATATAATTCTTTAGCATTTAAAGATTACAGTTCACTTATTCCCATCTGCTAAGTACTACAAAACCTTGCTTGGACACATGATTAGAAGTGTTACTTTATACGGCAACATGAGGGAAATTGTTTAAATATTGTTTTAAAATTATTAAGGAAAAGAGAGTGATAGGCAATAAACCACATCAGATTTGAAGAATTCCTATATTGCATATTTACATATGTTAAACGTGTCCACATCATATTTGAAGATATTCCATAGTGTATTATTTGAATGTATTAAACTTGTCCATACTTTTTATTTCCATATACTTATGAAAGGATATCAAAGTGTAGAAACTTTGCGATGAAAATCATGTGAAAAAGGCATTTACATTGAGTTACACATGACATAATATTTAATAAATTTACTCCATGGATTAACATGCAGTTCATCTTAAATTCAACTAATCAATATAAATATACAACAGGGAGCAAAAATTCACATAGTCAAAACTACGAAAAGTGTATAGCGAACAAGGAAATTCACATAGTCTTTAGCAGAAATTCACTTATTCCCATCTGCTAAGGACTAATAGTCCATGGAATTTAAAAGGTAGAACAAGGAAATGATCTATCAGTGATACCTATCCTTAATGATTTAGGTTTAGCGATGCATCACAGAAATATAGAATTACTCAAAACCATGGCATCATAGAAACTAAGAATATACCAGGCCTCCAGCAACAAGATGATCAAGCATTCCGGGAAACGTTTGCTTTGAAATGCTTCTCTTCCCAATCCATAGAAATTTTTCCCCATTAATCTCCACATAACCATTCATATGAACACCATATGCCTAGAGAAAAAAAAAGTAAAAGGAAAACACAAAGTAGAAGATTAGTCAAAAATAGTTTATCTCATTCCCAAAACATGATCTGACATAATCTAATAATGAAGACAAGAAAAACAATAATAATGATAGTAAAAAGAAAGAACTGGAATTGCAAAACATATGGACAAATAACAAAAACTTCATTCCCTGCGGATTACACCTGATAACCAAGACAAGGGAAGTTAGCAGATTTCAGAATGATATATTATTTGGAAAGGAAAAAAGAACAAACCTTTATGCCAAAATAAGGTGCAGCAGCACGTTCTAGAGAGAATAATACAGGCTCCTCGAATGATGGCTTAACTGGATATAACTGCCATGATTCACGAAGAAAGAAGTTAGAAAACAATAAGAACAGACAACAAATAAAAATATGCATCCCGTTCTTTTGTACACAGGTAGCCAACATGATATAATTCAAGTCTATGGTGAAAGATAAGATGGTCACCATAAATTTCTCAATCATGAAAAGCTCGATGGAGGTACTTAGAGATTTTGCATACTTAAACAACAAGCTAAGATGAGGACCATAGATTTCTCAAGCATGACAAGTTCCGCTGGTGATACTTAGATTTCAATGGTCAAATTTGAATCATATGTCAATTTTCATGTTAACAATGTAGTTACGATGCAGTATCACATTATGATAAGTAACAGAATATCTAACTAGTGAACCAATTTCAAACCCCAAGCATAACCTTGTTATATCTTAAAAGGTCCATAGAGTACCTCATTCCGAATACCTGGAATCAGCCCTCCCAAGCATTTGATTGCATTTCCAACTGCCCTTGTTCTCTCCTCAGGTGTCACAAGTGAATAGTGCAATTGAACATTGCCTCCAGTATAGGATTCATTCTTGCCGAAATTTACTCTAAAAACCTCCTCAAATTGTCTTAAGTGGTCCAGAAACCTGGTACAGGAGATTTTTAGAAGCCTGAACTTGAATATTAGGCACCCAAATGTTCCCTTGATGAGTACAGATATCAATAATTACATACAGTTTCAATTCATCGGGGAATGATAAATACATAACCAACTAGTACGTGGCTTTATAAATAGGTATTCTAGAGAGTCCAATAACGTTTAGCTTGACCAAACATTTTAACAATTTTCCAGATGACTCATTCGAATACAGCAGCTAAAGAACAAATGAGATTGGGATGAAATAATGCTTGCTCGAGAAATGACGGTCATCTACTGCATCTTCCAAAATTATGTGAGATAGTCAAATGCCAACAGCACATACCGATTATGAACGTATCCAACAATTTGATCCTCAACCAGAAAAGGTACAAAATCCGATTGCAAATCCTGCACATGTTTCCAGAAAACTCGCCACATTGAGAAAACCATTATTGTAAATAAATAAATAATTGAGAAGAACGAAAACTCTGAAAGGAGAAGGGGCGCACCGATCCACGGTTACAGAGTCGAACTTTCTCAAAGTACCCACGGAGATCAGAAGGATCCTCGTCTTCGCGAACCTCCTCGGCGACCCGAACGACGTCGTCCCAGTCGAATGCTCGGGCGGTCGAAGCCGCGAGCGAAGCGAATCGCCTCAGGGGTTTCGTGAGCTTGATTCCGGGACGAGCGAACCGCGGCGGGAGAGTAGAGAAGCGGAAGGACGGCAGAGGACTGGCCGCGGCTGCCGACGGGAGGCGAACGCAGGCCATGAGATGGCACATCAACGAGATCTGGCGGGCATCGGGATCGGGGCGGCGGTCGACTACTTGATTACTGGAGTTTGGAAGATGGACGCCGTTCATGGTACGGAATCTTGATAAGTACCTACTTTGTAAAAACACCCTTTGACGTCTTAAAATCATCAAAATATCCTTGAAATTTTGAAACCATTTATTTTTTTTATAAGTTTAAACTCATTAAAATTTTAATTTTAATTTATCTAATTATTTTTTAAAAAAATTATTTGGTCAGTTAATTTGATATTATATTTTTATTTAATTATTTTAAGAGTTTCTTTATTTAGAGAATGTTTGGATAAATTTATTAAAAAGAACTTATATGCTCGTATAATTGATAAATTGTTTTAGGAGCTTATAAACTGTTATATCTTATTTTTAAAATAAATTATTAAAATATTTAGATAAATTTATTTTAAACAACTTAAAATATTAATATGTTTGGTATTATAAAATCTTTTTATTAACAAATTATCTAACGGGATATAATACCAAAAAGGTATTATAAGGTTTTTTTTTCAACTAATGTTAGAAAATAAGGATATATAAAGAAATTATATTAAAAAAATAAATTCTAATTGAGTCAGAGAATTTGTGCAGCGGTAAAGAAGAAATGAACGAGAGTGTTAGAAACTTCATGCGTTGGGAAGAAAATAATAATAAAGTGCATTGCGAAAAGAAATTGACGGTGAGAGAGATCTAGATTTGTAAAAATCTATGAAGGATAAGACATATATTAATGTAAATATATAAAGTTATTTTGATAAGAAAATTGTTAAAATATTT
>JBBPFQ010681181.1:0-15239 GCA_037974815.1 Kaempferia elegans | reverse complement strand
AGGCGTAAATAGTAGCCTGAAATCTCTAGTTCGCGTACCTGCGACCTTTAGGAGAAGGCCTATTTATAGCTGTAGGATAATTAGGGTTTATTGCCAGCTGTCCCGCCAGCTGTTCACGGGCAATGGGTACCTTCCAAATTGGGCTTTCCATAAATGGGTTTACCATGATTGATTTTGCCACGTGTCTGCATTTGACTAGCTCTACCGCTGACAGAGAATATTCACCTGACATTCAGTTAGGTTATACGACAAAGGATTCTTGTCTTTTTATGCCGATCGAACCTCGCATCCGTAGTTACTCTTCCCTCACGAGCCGATCGGGTATTGACCTTGGCGTGTAAATTCGCTGACCGATCTGTTGTTTGTGGTAAGAAAATGACTATCTAACCTCTGCTAAGTTGCTAGTGTTGTATGGGATTATGCGTCCGATCGGCCAGGTTGTCCAGTCGGATAATTCGGCTGACTGGCCGAGTGGTCCGGTCTGCCTTGGTCGCGACTCCGTTGACTAGTCGGTTGATGACCTGGCACTCCGTTAATCATGATGTTGACTCACCATCTTTTTGACTATGCCTTGACTTTGAGGGATGACCTGTCGCCTATACTGACCAGCCCTTGACCTCCGGATCAATAGATAATAATTTGGCACAAATTGCTTCTGGCAGAAATTGAGTTGAAGCAGTAAAATCTACAAAGTGACACCAAATTCCTACATTAAGTTCCCCTTCCTGCATCTATGTTTCTCTTGCACCCAAAGGGATCTACTATTGCAGCTCTTGGGTTGGCCTAAGTTGACAACCTCTTGAAGGTCATCGCTGACAATGACCCTTCGTGTATGCCATAGGGGCCTTCATTAAACTCCAATGTATTACCACTCAAGCAACCTCGCAGACCAACAAACATTGCCTCCACCCCTCATCCACTTGCATGGGAAAGCCTTAAAGGAGCAATAAGTTCAGTTTGACAATGCTCTAAATCAGCAAACCTTCAATGATGAGGTTGTAGAGTCAGCACTGTAGTCAAGTGATAGACGGTGAATCTGACATATAGCGATGAGGAATAGTGAACTCGAGTAGAGAGGAAAATTTAAAGAGCTACAAAGTAATTTTCTTTTTCCTCCTTTATCTCCTTTCGCTACTTTTCATTAGGTAAACAAACAACATGGTCAATAATTCCCATACATTTCTTTCCCATGTGGAATCATAGCCATCCATGAGAGTAAGCATACCCTTAAATGCACCTCCAAATCAGAATTTCTAAAAATATACTTAAATACAAAGATATCTCTCTCCATGGCACCACCTAAATGCTCTCGCATTTGCGTTTGGATTAAGCTCCCTCTTAGGTTTTTGTATAAGCAAATCTGCCACAAAGTCAAATCTACAACTCATGCCAAATCTTGCACTCCTTTTTTTAAAATTTTTATATATTCCGTTCAATTGGAGTAAAGTTCATTCCATCCCAAAATGAGTAGTCATTTAGAAATTGAATATTATTTTAATGTATAAAGATAATGGGCAAACATACTTGTCCATGTGAGATTAATGAGCTTAGAACTTCTTAGTTTCAACATAGCTCCATATATCTATCACGACTTAGAGCTATGGGCAGAACTTTGATGAACAGTATCACCACCTTCACAGTTAATCTCTGAGCTAGTCAAACATTTTGTTCCAAAAATGAGAGATTGGTGTTTAAGTAGCAATTATATAATGGTTATTCCCTCCATCTATCAGAATCGTCAATGCACTTGTAGAAAAGTTAATCTATAAGATCACTTAGGAGGTGGAAGTTTACCTCAGCAAGATCCTCTGCAAGGCACTGGAGCTGTCCAGTAAGAGAAATTACTTGGTTTTGAAGGTTTGGGATGACGTGCTTTGCCTGTTTCAGTTCAAAGTCTTGCTCTTCCAGTAGCTCCTGCAGTTGTGAATTTATAACGTCCGGAAAGAGTATAGCATCCTTCAATGCATTTATCTCTTCTCTCTGTTTCAGGCACATGTCTTTCAGTTTCTCAATCTGCACATAAAAAAATAATGAAAATTCTTGAAGCAAATCGACACGGTCACATCTAACAATGACACTACGATGCCAAAAAAAATCCTAACTTTAGCATGATCAAGGTGAAGTTTGAAGTAGATGTGCTTACTTCTCTATTCTTCTCCTCCATAAGCAACCGAAGCTCCGAGATCTCTGCCTCGTACTCCTTGTTTTGTGCAAGAAGCTCCCTCTCACTGCGCAGCACCATTGCCAACGTCCGCGTGTTCGACTTGACCTCGGTAAGCACCTTCTTCTCCGCCGCTCCACCCTTCTGGTAAAGTTTCTTCGATAACCCCAAGAAATGAGTGGCCTTGGCGCCCTTCTTGAGCTCCTCCACTATCCTATCATCCGGAACAACCAGATCCAAGCGATCCCCCGATCCCAGCTTTGGGTTAGTCCGCTTCTCCATGAGCTTCTTCACCAAGATCCCAAAGTTATTATGCCCATTCTTGGCATCCCGCGCCCTGACGAGGGATCTAGAGTAGTTCTCTGTCACGGTTACGGCTGCAGATACAGGATCTGAGCTTCCTTGGCGTCCTCCATTTCCGATGAGACGGCGCAAGTAGGAGAGGTTCTTGCTGGAATTCTTGCGATCGGAGGAAGGAGGGGAGGGGGCCGAGGAGGAACGAGAATCGACGGCATCGTACCGGAGGGAGGAAGCCCTAGCCCTTGTCGATGCCATGCCGAGAAGAACTGACGACGGAGAGGATTCTGGGACGATCCAGCGTTCGCCCGATGGAGACAGAGACAGAAGAAG
This sequence comes from Kaempferia elegans, assembly GCA_037974815.1. NCBI lineage: Eukaryota > Viridiplantae > Streptophyta > Magnoliopsida > Zingiberales > Zingiberaceae > Kaempferia > Kaempferia elegans. Next base: position 12,448 of record JBBPFQ010681181.1, on the reverse strand, counting down.
AGTTAGGAAATAAATTACCTTTTCTTTTCGTCGACAATATTCGACACTCAAATATTTACCATCCATCTGACTGTTTAAAATCCGACTACACGTGAACGTGGCGCAAACAACGAGCGGGTGAACGTTTAACGGAGGAGCGTTGGGTCCTGGATTACAATACCAGAGCGGTAAACATGATTCAAAATTTGAAAAAAAAAAAAGGAGGGATATTAATTAGTCAATTCAAATAAATAGAATATTAATATTTAAAAAATAATCGACTATATTAATTTCCTTTCAACTGATTAAGAGTTTAGCAATCAATTAGATAGGAATTAATTATTGATATACAATAATATTTATTCAATCAGTCAATTAAACGCAGACAAAATATATTCATTGGTAATGTGATTACCATAAATAAAACAATTATTCAATAATTTAATTTAATTTATAAATATAATTAACATAATATTATAATTATTTAATAATATATATAATAATATATTATATTATCAATAATAATAATAATTTATTTTAATTTATAAATAAAATTAATAAAATATCAAATTAATTTAGTTGTAAAAATGTATAGGGTTGAATCATGGGTAATTTAGTAAATGTAAAAGTAGGTCATACACTAAAACCTCCAAACAAACAAGTTTTTGTTGTATTACTTAGATTTGAACCAAACACAATTAGGTTATGTTTTATTCCCCATAACCTTGGTAATGTGATTACCAAGTAATCACATTACCAAGGTTATATATGATTACTTGAACCAAACGCACCCTTAGGGTCTTGCTTGAAGTCTATGTGAGACTTTTGCTGGCGATATCTAGTACTGGCCTGGCTTTAGGACGATTATAGTGAATAAACATGTCAATGTTCATGAGATTGCTGACACAGTTTTACAATGCTCATGAGATTGTTGACATAGTTTTACATTTAGAGGCTAATGCATCCCTTCACCTTTTCCATTCATGCTGAAGGTTGACAGTAACAGTGTTGAATATGTTGCTAGAGTGTATATTTATTAGCTGTTCCCTTCTCATCGTCTTGCACTTATGGCATAATGCTATTCAACATATCAATTTTAACTAAAGGCATTCATATCAACTACTGGAACAATCTTTTGCACCATTTGATTGTACAATGGTTAATGGTAAAAGTTTTTTCTTTTTTATTATTCTTTTGTTTTTAATTGTTTTTTGAGTATTTGAGAACATCATTTACCAATTTTTGGTGGCTTTTGCTAGTTTTCGTCTTCTTTCTCTGCTCTATTGCAATTTATGATACATTGTTTAGTTTGTTTTTTATTTCCTTATTCATACTTTTATCATTGACACTGTTTCACTACTTTGCAGTTACATGGTTCTGGTAAAATTGAGCATTGGCTTGAAGAGCTATGGTCTTGGATGGTCAAATTCAAGGAGTCAGTCTCTGCAATTTTGATGGAGGTATCCTTCTATTTCTTAACTCCTCTGAGCTTATTCTTTTGAATTGTGGAAGTCGATGTTCTGTCGTAATACTTGGCAATTTCCTTTTGATTCAATTTAGATGCACATGTTTACTAGCATCTTGATTTTTAAGATCATGTGTGTTTTCATTGAACTTAATTAATTCTGCTTCATCAAAGAATATGTGTTACATTGCCTAATGCACCAATGAATTTGATACTTGGAATTAATACTCTTGCTATTTTCCTTTTTCCCCCATTCTTTCTTCTTTCCTTTTCGTGTGATAATATCCTACTGGAATTTCTTTTGATTGACACTTTTTGGTCATTTTTCTTGTAGCCTGGATCTATTGGAATCAAGATGCCTGCTCTAAAATTTATAGAAGCTTGTATTTTGTATTTTACACCTTGTGAGGATAATGGAGCATCTTCTACTGAAGGTACAGTTCTAACTTGTCAGATTCTGCATTCATCTACAATCCATTTCCAGCTTTACTTGCTTCTCTTTGTAAAAAATTCATGAGGAAATCTGTAATGTTTGGAACTGATATAAGGGTATTCTTTCAATATGTTTCTCAGGAAAATTCATGAGATTTAATGTTTCACATTTGTCAAGCAATAATTCAATTCTCAATCCAGCTGTTCTGGAAACTGAAGCAGACAGAGCTCTTGACTTTCTTCTTGATGTTTTGCTGTCAGCTAATACCTTCTGTGGTTCTTTTGTCATTGCTGTAATTAACATGTAAGAGTTATATCAGTATTGTATCTACACTGCCTTATGTTTAGACTGACTGCTGTCATGAATGATATTTTCAACTCCTGCAAAAATTATATTTCATTCTGTTTATGGAATTTGTATATTGATGTGACAAGACATACTCATGTTTGCTGGCAGTAAGTGTTTGTTGCTCATCTAGATTTTGATTTCAATTATTCTTTTTGTCCTTTTGATGTGAGTACATTTATGCTCGAAGGATAATCTAGTTTTGAGTGAATGCTGAGTAAGTAGATAGACAACATAATACTTTAGAAAATTATATTATGGACAGCTGTGATAGATAATCGGTTTGCGCTGAAGGATGAAAGATTGAGATGTAGTGTATTCCTTCTGCAAAGATATCGTTTAGTAATGTTGTAACTCGAGATATCTGGCTTGACTTTCTGTATGGAATGAGTTTGCATTTACTTAAAGAGAACAGATCATGAATTTTTTTGATAACGTATAAACCATTTATTTTTAATGTTCTTTGAATACCTGATTTATCAAACTGGTTGTATGCATGGTTTGAAATTTCATACCGTGCCGACCGAAATAATTGAATCAATTACCACAATTTTATACTACTTGGCACAGACAATGTCTCCTGTGTCATTATGTCAATCAATATTGTTTCATGTCAATACTTCACACCCCTTGACATGTTGAAACGTAGATTTAAATGAATTGAAATAATATTCTTATATATATTTTTAAACTTATTTCTATATAAGATAATGCCAAAATGTTCCACTTCAGAACATAGAGTTTGAATTTAAGAATATAGTTGTCTTGTCTTCTTTTTCCTTATCTCTTTCCTCCTTCCACATCTAATTTTCTACCGGCACCATATATTGAAACTTTGCTATGATATTAAAACAGTATGTTCCTCGTTCCAATTAAAGGCCGAAATTTTGACATGGTTTGAGATTTTGAGCCTTGGTTGTATGAACCATGTGATTTATCAGTGAACTTTAAACATGACATACGATGCTCCAGTATGCCACTGCTGCATGTATCCACCTAGTTTCATCAAGTATTGCCATTGGGTAGCAGTTTTCATAAGAACATTACTTACTAGAACCAAATAATTTTTTTTATCTTTATAATTCAGCGAAGAGGGATATATGTGGTATGCGGCATGCAAATATGGGATTAGACCCGAAATCAAAGAGCATATGAAATATTCCACTTACATATGCAACCACATAATATTTTTACTGCATGTTGTTTAAACCTAATTTCTTGATCTGTTTTCGAGAGCAATTTTTTACATTTAATCATCAGTTATAACATTTGACCTTGAGGTCACGGGTTCGAATGGAGGATATAATTTTGACCCAATGTGGTTCGATCCTTCTCAGGGGCTCCGCATTGGTGGGAGCTTCATGCACCGGACTGCTCTTTCTTAATCATCAGTTATAACATTTGGAAAAACTTAAAATGGATCGTTTGTGACAATTAACTTATTCTGCCTATATTTTGTAATCTGAATGCAAATTGCTAATACATCTTCTAATCGATGGTATCTTCTCCAGGCTCTTTCAATCTAGGCTTATTCAATTGATATTCCAAACTCGATACATATTTCTTTCTTTTATCTAAATTCCAGCCACTCAATGAATATGGGCCCCTTTTCTTTGCGAACAAGAAAAGAAACAAAGATGTATGGTTGGAATGGAATGCAACCTATAATTTTGTTTCTCTTTACATTAAGGTTCTCAACAACTATTCATTCTTACGTGTTAAGTAATGACTGTGCTCGTTAGGTGTTGGACATCATATTTATTATGTTTTTCATTCTCAAGAATCATAATTTTTAAGTGTCTATTGTTTGTTGTCCAATGAAAAGTTAACTTGTGAAATTTAAGGCATAAATTTTGTTGTGATTCTGCATTCTTTTCCATTAAAACTCTTTGACTTATAACCATATGTGATAAAAATTTGAGAAATATCATCTTTACTTTCTTTGTGGGAAAAGTTTGACCCTATGTTGTTCTGGTTGTCCTGAGAAGTGAGAACTACTCCTGTCATCAAGGACTACCTCGGCAGCCATCTTGTCATCTTGTCACCATCTTTTCATTCTATTTTAATGAGTTCTCATATATTTTTTTTTCCAGTTTTCAAAAGTTAATTAAGAAATTGCGTACAACCTATTTGTATGACTTGATATAATTGTTGTAGTCACAACAAACTTGCAACATCTTAGAAGAATTTAAGAGCAATGATGACTCATGAGAGGATAAAATAAGGCAAAAGTAGTGAAAACCTTGGTTTGAAATTTTGTATTGTGTTGGGCGATATGGGAGAATGTATCGTTATGATAAATTACTGAAATTCGATACTAAATGAACTCGATACTACATGAACTTGATACTACATGATAGTCTCAACTCACAAATAATTTATCGTGTCACTGTATCAATTGTGCTCATGAGTATTGTGTCATTCTTACATTTAACAACTTTACATGCTACATAACGCATCAAGATGAATTAAAATAATATTTGTTATTTTTTTGTTGCACTTATTGTACAATAAAATGTCAAAATGGTATAATTTCAGATGAGACAAAAAGCCCGAGGTTAGGAATATAATTGTGTTCTTTTCATCTCCTTCCTCCTTTATCTTTCAATTCTTTATCAATACCATGTCAAAACATACTAAAACAATATCTTTATAGTGAAAACCCGAAAGTTCTAAGTGTGAGATTTTGAACCTTGGTGATACCATAGTGGTATTTCATGTTAGGGCTTAATAAATAGTAATTACTAAGGGGTGTGTGTGTGTGTTTAAATTTTGTGTGGTTATGGCATATTTGATTTTGTTGTCTTTATGTGATAGTGGGATAAAGTTTGACTGTTGTTGTTGTGACATATTTGATTTGTGATTGGTTATGGACTTAGTGCCTTCAAACAGTAATCACTCCATGGCGACCTACAGATGGATCTAGATGATAAACATATCACATCATCAAGTGTGAAAACACAGGGTTAAAGAGTTCTAGGTCGAGATATAACCTCCAGGGTCTTAAATGGTATGGGAGGGGTAACCAAAGAGCAACAGAAACACAGCTTCATTTGGGTCCCTGTACAGAGCTGACCATTTTCACATCCCTAGTTATGAGTTAACACTCATAAATCTCTGATCTCATTCCTCTTCTCTCTGTTCCTGAAGACAAGTACCAATCTGTGACATGATGGGACAATCAAATGATTTAGTGAATCTAATTGTCCAGTGTTTGAATTTGTTTCTAAGTCTACCGTCTAATACTTTTTGTAAGTCATCAAAGAGATTAATGATTTCAGTTTGCATCTAGATACTTTTACCAATCAATTTTGTTTAATGGTCGTTTTTACTCTTATTTAACCATGCTTTTAAAGTTTCATTCACATCAGTGTATATATATTCCTTTATTGGTAGTTTTTTCCCCAAGTCTTCTTGTTTGTGCGATGTTAATGGAGTTCTGTACTCGTAATTACTTTTTGAACTTTTTTTTTAATGTTTGGCAGTCTTGCAACAATTGTAAAGAGAAGACCTCTTCGCTACAAAGTAATTCTTTCTGCTTTGATTTCTTTGAATCCTAATTTTGAATCCCAAAAAGGAGGTCATGCTTCAAGTATAAGATACTCTCTGAGGACTGCTTTTGTAGGATTTCTACGGTGCAATCACCCATTTTTCACCGAGGTAAATTCCTGTGCTTAATCCTTGTGTACTGATGTGTTTTTTTCCTTTTTATATTAAGGCACATCCTGTTCTAAGTTATTTATAGTCTTTCTTACCATAAAAAGCTAAATATTTGGATAAGCGGATTTGTCCCTGGTTGATGTTCTGATTGTTATAGATTTTCATTTTACAAATATTCATTGAACTTTTCCATAATCTATTAATTCTGTTAAATTCAGTCAAAAGAGAAGATAATCAGAGCACTGCATGCAATAATCCCGGGTGAATCAGTTGATCAAATTGTACGTCAAGTTGAGCGAATGTCGAGAACTATGGACCGTGTATCCCATGAAATTCGATCCAATAAAGTAATGAAAATAGTTCTGCCTTCATCAACTTAATAATAATTGATATGGATATTAGAAAGATTTATTCTATTCTTTATTTGTTCTAGGGAGAGTCATCAGCTGTTCAAGAATTGCAAATGGGGGATCAGATTAGGAGCAAGATTTCACGACTCCCTAGTGATGCTCCTTTTGAGGAGTTGCCTTCTAAGAGAATACGATTTGACGTACCATCAAACATGGCACATTCTACACAAATGACATCTGCTTTGCCAGATGATAATAATGATGGAAATGGTGATTATTCATCAAGCACTTCTCTAGTGGATGGTGACTCATCAGCTGCTGAAAAGATGATTTCAATGATTGGTGCTCTCCTGGCTGAGGGGAAAAGAGGGGCTGAATCCCTTGAGCTTCTCGTCTCCAATATTCATGCTGACCTTATGGCCGATATAGTTATAGAAACTATGAAGCATCTACCTAAGAACTTAATGGTAGTATCGGTCTGGCACAATAATGCACCATTAAATGAAGAGATTCCCTCTTCCAGTTTTTCTTCACAGGTCGTGCCAACCACAACAAGTGTTTCTGTGCCAATTCCTTCATTATCTCCTGAATTGGTATCCAATGCTGTTGGGGCAAATGGAGTTGGCACTCCTGATACGTCTCCTGTATCTAACCTTGCTGCTGAAGTTAGGAGGGATCCCAGGAGGGTATAATTATCTTCTATTCTTTGTATTGATATTTTCCTTGTTCTATTTGTTGTTAGGCAAGATCTGGAAACTTGATAGCTGATTCACTAATATACTATTCATCTATAGGATCCTCGTCGTCTTGATCCACGTCGGCCAGGGCCAGCTGGAAGTCTACACTCTGCACCCGTAAACTCAGAGAATAGTAGTGATGTGCAGCCTGGGCCATCTCAGCACTCTAGTAAAGCTGTTCCTACTGCAGAAGCCATCTTTGCTGAACAATCTTCTATGCCATTGACTTCTAAAACTGAGGTGGAGCATTCTGAAATACCAGATACTAAGGGATTGGGCAAAATGCAATCATTAGAAACTTCAGAGGATCAGGACATGGCTATGGAGCAAACCTCAGATGTCCATACCCAAGCTAGCTCAACTTGTGAACAAGCTGTTGAAGAACAGCTGACAGCATCTACGCCATCAGATGTTACTGCTAATGATGATGTTAATCTGCCAGAATCCGATGAATTTGTATCTGCTGATATTAACTCATTGGTTCCTGAAGAGAATTTTCATAATTTGATTGCACATCCACCTCTATTTGAATTGATAGATGAACAGAAAAGCAATCTGCACAGGTTGGCAGTTACACGGATTATTGAAGATTATAAGAAAATCCATGTCACAGGATCTAGTCAAGCATGCCTTCCATTGCTTGCTCGTGTGATTGCACATGTAAGAACGATCCTGTTTAATTGTTTTGACTTTTGTGCATTTTTATGCAGTCTGCTGTTAAAATTTCTTCTGTTGGATGCAATCCATTCTAACAATTATTCACTGTTCTTACTATTGCTATTATATCAATTATAATTGATATATAGAATCTAGATCATGGATTAAAATCTTGTTCCTTGCTGGTTGGCACGGGTGAAACTTCTCGTTCCACTAATTGACTGGCATGCAAAACAGCTCAATACAATGAAACCATTCTCCAACATTGAATTGAACATGAGGCTAGTTTCCAGTGATGAATCAAACATGATGCAAGCTTTTATCTCTGAATCAAACATGAGGCGAGCTTTTGGAGAACACGAAGAGAGCTTTTACCATCACTATGCTATCTATCAGCATTGATTCCAGCCTTTCTCTGTGCTGTCTTCCAGCATTGAAGCTGCATGTTGTTTCCCGTGTTGTCTCTGTGCTTTTATCTTTGTGCCTGTCTTCCAATATGGATTCAGGTTTCCTCCAGGACATTTCCAATGTTGACTTGACATGTTGTCCTTCGTGCCTTCTCCACATACGTTTCACCTCTTTCCCAGTTCTTCTCTGCTCTTTCTTCTTCTACGATTTGTCACACCACCCACAACACCACTCAACATTCAGTATACATCTTGTTTTGGCTGGGGATTCAAATCTTGATTTTGAACCTTGATGTAATTTACTTTTTCTTTAGTACATTCGGCAATTTCCATGGTGTGATTTGAAGGGTAGAGTATTTTCCTTGACAGTTCGTTTGTACTAACTTGTAGTAATTAGGCAAATTTTTACCTTTTTACATGTCATCACTCCTGGTATTATGTTTGTATTTTATTTCTATAACTACCTTGATGCTTTCCCAATTATGGTTTATGTTTTATATTTTCTTGCCCGACCAAATGGCATTTTCTTTTATGCTTCTTAAGGGAATGTGTGAACCACTTCACCACTTCCTTGAGACATTCTAATTCTGATCTGCCACTTATTTGTTATGAATTGTTATCATCTATGCTTATTCTTACATAAGATGACTTGTTTTTGGTGCTTGTATTTTCTTTTTTGCAGACTGGGGTTGATGAGGACATTCTTAAGTTTTTAGAACATATTGTAATGGATTATCCTCATCATAAGGTACTTTTTCTAGTTTTATTATGTGTTTTCAGTTAAGTTTAAAGCAATGCGACATAACATAGATAAACCAAGTATTTCTAGTTTGGTCTTCATTCATGGAATTAGAAAGCCACATGCCATGTGCATCTTATCACTTTGAATGCTTCTAAATAAGATGCTTTCATTTATTGCTATTAAAGAATATGATGATTTGTTCACTAATTTGGAAGTTTTAGTATTTGGTACTTATGCCTTCAACTTGTTATGGTTGGTGATGCAATTCAACTATGGTGCTATGCCTTTGTGCGTATTATTTTGTCCATTAGATAGTTCTTTCTTCATGATTGTAGATAAATGAACCATTACGGTTCTTCTCATCATTGTCATTGTTGTTCAGGATTTTATTTTCAAATGCTTTTGTGAGGCTATTTAGAAGGGTAGCCTTGACACAATGGTAAAGTTGTTGCCATGTGACCTTGTGGTCATAGGTTTAAGTCGTGAAAACAACCTTTTGCAATGCAAGTAAGACTGCATAATTTCTTGGGACTCCATATTGGTGGGAGTTCCGTGCACCGAGTTACCTTTTTTTAGTGAGGTTGTTTGTCAATTCATATGCCTTTGTAAAAAATGATAACTTGATTCTAGCTCTTTGTTTATTTTAAGTTTTCTAATAAATTTATATATGCTTTCCTTGAAGTAGACATCCAAAAAGCACACGATATAGAAAATGCAATGATGATAATATCGTTGACTTAGTTTAGAAGGCAGCAATTTAGATGTTTCTTGCGATTAATGAATCATGACTGAACAGGGAATTGCTTGCCCAGATATCTACCAAGTTAACTGATATCTCTTCCTATAAGATAGACAGCCATATGGTGTTGACATGTATGGGCCTATTAATAAGAATGTTAGCTTGGATTGTTGGACTTTAAGGGTTATTTCTTTCTGCTAAGTTTCATTTCTTCCTATGATAGTGTTGGGAAGGGACATTGATTTTTGAGTTCTTAGCATTTACCTTAATAAACATCAATAAAATTTGTTTCATATCTATTGCACAATAAAGTGAATATTTCTTTCTCCTTTTTAATGTTGTCATATATGTTTCTTTTTTTGTTGCAAATTTACCTTTGCAGGGGCATGAACTTGCAATGCATGTCCTCTATTACCTGCAAGCAATAGTAATTTCCAAGGTAGACAATTGTTCCTCAGCAGCAAGTAGCTATGAGAAATTTCTTCTGGGAATTGTAAGCATATGTCCAATGACACGAATATTTGTTTTTCAAAAGAAGAATTAACTCTTGTTATATTAAACATTTCTCTTTTGGTTGCCTATTGCATTGGCAGGCAAAGGCATTGTTGGATTCCTTGCCAGCTACAGATAAGTCCTTCAGTAAACTGCTTGTTGAAGCTCCAACACTGCCCGATTCTTCATTGAAATTGTTGGAGGATTTGTGCCATTCAAATAGTAATGAGCACCGTTTGGAGGAAACACTTGATGGTGATCGTGTCACTCAAGGTCTTGTTGCAACATGGAGCTTAATTTTGGGACGTCCTTCTTATAGAGAAGCTTGTTTGGATATTGCCCTGAAGGTTTGTCTTTACTGTAGTAAAATATTGTGAAAGAGATCATGAATTGATATGCTAAGAAAACCTAGATTATCAAGGGAATTTCTACTTGGTGATGTTTTGTGAGTGAACTTATTTCACATTCTCTTTACTCTTGGAGAATCAAGTAGTATGTCATATTATTTATTTTGCCCCTAAAACAATGAACTAAATAACAAACAACAAAGGGAAATTTTTAGAGTCATTAATCATATTTCATTATGATCATGTATTTAGTTTGGCAATTAATTTCACAGATTAGAAATATGTGTGAGTTATATTTCGGGATGACAATGAGTATCCAAAAATCCAGTATTGATGGGTTTAGGTGGGTTTTGTGTTGTCAAGGGAATTATTCATCAGATAACTCTTGATAGCCCCTCCACCTATATTAAGGAATACGAATAATTGGGGTACACCCTTATAACTCCACCTATTTACATAATACTCTGTAACGTGGATGCCCAATTATGCTTAATAATCAATTTCAAAATTTCTTGATTGGTTGGTATCTACATATTTTCCCCAATTAAGTTAGGTACTTGAGTGTCTGGGTACCCTTTTATCATCCAAAATAAGTAGTTAAATGAGTTTAATTGGGTGAAGTTTGACGAAGTGCCCAAAACTCTGTGTACCTAATCCACTCGTATCCCTAGTTATATCATTTTATTCATGATAAATTTATTCAAAAAAACTAAGGGTGTCATAAATGAGTTCTTCCTACAGTTCATTCCTTTTTGTGAATGTTTATTGTCTGGGTAAGAAACAAGAGGAAAACTTTTGTTTTTCCCAAAGAAGCTTCAAATATGCAAAACATTAACAATTTTCTAAATTTTGTGATTAAGTAGATACATTCTTAAGAGAATTCACATCTTTATTCCCGGGTTCATTGATATCCAATGCTTTGTCTAATGTACTTTTGTTTGACTGCAGTGTGCCATTCATCCTCAAGAAGAAGTTAGAGCCAAAGCTATTCAATTGGTATGCATTTTTAGAATTCTTGAAGTTGTTCTTAGCAGTGGAACCTGAAATTCCTGCCAGCATTTTCCATACTTGGTTTATTCATTTTTTTCTTGACTTGAAATATAGTTGCAAGTCTTTATGCCAATTCTGTTTTTGTTTCCCTAAATGTTGCCGTGTGTCAATCATGCAGGTTTCATTGACACTAACATTTGCTCTATCATTCTATGCTTAGGTTGCAAACAAGCTTTATCTGCTGAACTATGCTTCAGTTTGTATTGAACAGTTTGCTATGCGAATGCTACTGTCAGTCGTTGAGCAGCAAAATTTTGAGGAGGATATCAGCACTCAAAGCTCTAGTGACAAACAAACAGAAGTAATTTTATCATTCCACTATCAGTGCTTTGACTATTTCCTTTATACTTGACTATTCATTATAACTGTTAAATTTTTTCTTTTTTTATACTCATTATGTATGTTTGCACTCGTTGTCTTTAGTTTATTTCTAGGGCTACTAAACATTTATCATTCCTTGCAGCTTTATGCCCCTTTTCACAATTTTCACATGCTTGTTTGTATTCTCTGACATGCTGCATAATTAATCATGTTGCTTACTGATCAGTTCCTGTTAGTTAAACCATCTTTTGTGCTTCTGTAGTAGTATGTTCTTGTAGTAGAATGTTAGTTACCATATTGACTGTACTTGGTATGCTGTCCTTTTGAAGGTATTGCCTCCTATCATTCTGACAGACCAGGGATAAATAATGGTGTTTAGTTTTATATTTGTAAGCGTCTGATCAGTCATTTAGTCGTTTCTCTGCAGAACATGGCTAGGTGATTATTACCCACATAGGTGTAATTTTTCTTAACATCATTCACCAAACAGGATTCTTCAATTTGAATGTTGAAATTGCTTTTGTCAATTTATGAAAGCGTAACAGAGAAAAAAATTGAATGTTTAATATATATATATATATTTCCATTTTTTGATTTCCTAAAAACTATAAGTGAATTTTAACAAATAACCATTGTATTATCTTATGCATTATGTTTCTTAAATGTCTATCGCTCAATTTTGTTATTAAAAATTTGATTGATTTTTTTTTTTTTTATCATGTTC
>JBBPFQ010680879.1:0-15253 GCA_037974815.1 Kaempferia elegans | reverse complement strand
CGCTGAGTGAGGAGGCCACTGGTGATAAACTGAGACACAAATAGAACATAGATGTTGAGGATTTTAGAGATAAATCTTCTCCTACGCGGCTACGCCGCCAGTTTCAGAAAAAGACACCACCATAAGCGGCGCTGGAAATGAACCTCTTTTCCCCAAATCAAATCCTCTGTCCCACTTTTTCCCTGTCTCCGTGTCCCACTGTGGACGGTGCAGAGCAGATCTTGATCTGTATTCATATCCTCGTAATATGTGTCATATGATCTAGATCAGAACTGCTGTGCACCGTCCGATCCACAGTGGACACGGGTAAAAAAAGAAAAAAAGAGAGAGGATTTGATATGCTTTTCCCTGGCACTTCAACGTCGTATGACTTTGGAGTTGGCTAACTCAACAATGTAAACTTTTAAAAAATTGTTTATATTATATTATTTATTTTTTTAAATGTTGAACCCTAAAATATTGGCTTTGAATTTTCTATTATTTATTTTCCTATTGGATGATTACTTGGACCTAATCTCGACCTTGCGATTGACGTTGTGGCAATCTGGCCGTCGATCTGATGAGGCGAGGGGGAACGGACGACCTAGTAGCAGTGGAAGTGGCGGCGGCCGCCACCGTGATCGTCATTCCTCCGTTTCCGAGTTCAGGAAGGCGATCTTCGTCTGTAATAACTCCGGCCGTCACCATATCTGGGGGCCGAGCGTTGTCCCGGCTTTACCTCCGCCGCTAAGCTCGATCACCCAGGGCTCTAACTTGGACTTCACCGGCATCATCTCCCACCCTCGTAACGCTGCGAGTGTTATCAGCTTAAGCGCCGTCACAACCTCGTTCTCGATTAAGGCGTCGTTCCCGACATCTCTCATCGGAACCGTCACAAGCGGAAAGATCGTGCGGCGCTTTCTACACTACGCCACGCGTCGATTAGGGAGTGTCTGCTCGAGGGCATGTAAATAGGGTTACGTAGCCACGTTTGTACTGAGACCCTTTTCCTGGAAGTTCGCCGGCGGTCATGGCTGACGCGGCGGAGGATGAGGCTTCCACCCATTGTACCTCCCAAACAACGGCCGCTCACGATTTTGTCAGCCCGGCACCGGATGGGTTCTGTTATTCCGGAGATTCAAAGAAACCCTTCTCGGAAGGGAACTGCTCGTCTTTGCAGTTGTTGGATGAGAGCAGGTTCGACGTCAAGCTTCGGCTTTGGGCTTTAAGGATACCCCGGGAGCATTGTGTAACCGTCAGCCGTCTACTAAACGGGTCAGTAAATCCTCGAAATCTCTGTATTTATACGGGTTTTTTTATCCTATTTAATTGCGGGGCTTTTCTGGTTCATGGAATGGAAGGATAATAAAAGGAGCATTCACGCAATCTACCAAGAGTATAGAGTTCAAAACATTAGATCGGAGTATACAGTTTCTTTGGATTGTATATTAGTGTTATAGTAGCTATGTATTGAACCTTAGAATGAAAAAGTTGAAATAAGTGTGGTTAGCCAACTGAGTCCTATTTATCTTCTCAAAGAACTCTTGTATAGCTTAGATAGAAAAAAGCCAGCAATTTGAAATTAGAGGACAAAGTATAATTGTTTAGGGGTGCTTTATTCATGGCTTTCAATAATACTGTACTTTGAATCAACTTACTCTTGCTGATGACTAACTAAAGAAGCATAAAATAGCAGTCTGTTAGACTCAGCAGTAGGTGCCTATGCATATTCAAAAATATAAGAAGAACTGATTGTGAAATAGATAATTAATCAAATGATAAAAATGCTGATCATGATTGGTAATGCTTAAAATATAAATTAGGGATGCCATATTTTTAGAAACTAAGTAAATGAGTCTAGGGTAATCACCAATATATCTTTGAGAATAAATTGAAACTTGATATTCTTTTTACAGCTTTGTTTCAGAACGACATTTTCAGTGTGTATTGGCTGGTTCAATAGATCCAATATCATAATTAAACTAACTGATTCTCTGATAGCGCTAATGATTTAATCATGATGTATCACCTACTTACAAAATGTTTCCCCTTTATACGTATAATAACACACAAAACGTATGCTAAAATTTATGAACTACATGGACCATAGCATAAATAAATAAATTCTTAGGCCAAGATTATGCCACCGTGTCACATATGAAAAATTTATATGAAAAAATTTATTTCTTTTACTTTGTTGAACTAGCTGATGACATGTTTTCTTCTTTATGCAGATACTTGATTGACAAAGTGCGTATTAAACCCATTGTTGAGGATCCAATTAGCGAGAAAAACCGATTCATCATTCTATCTGAAAGTATTCAAAATCCTGGTGAGGCTTTATGTCTAATTCAGCTTCATAATCCAGTCAATTTGGTTTAAATTTTGTCTACATTTTTGTAACTGAATAATCCATTTCTAGTATTCAACTAGTTGTGTTTTACAAGACTTAACCTGATTAAACTGCTTTATTGTTTAATTAGGTAAAATTTTAGTGCTGTAGAACCTTCTACATTCAAATTGGTGTGGTCTGAGGATCCAATCAGGAGCATCACCTAGAATTGATATTAAATAAATATTCCTAGAATTTGTTTAAATATGAGGAAGATTTTGCGTATTGATTGCATAATCAATCCACTCGTTTCTGTATTGTTTTTTTGTCTATTTCCACTAGGTGTTAGTTGCACATATAGCTCTAAACCAAAGGTTAGTACTAGATACAACTTGCATTATTTTTTATTATTTTCTGTTGGCCTTGTATATGCATATATGCATGCCAGAGCTTGTAGTTGTAGATCTAAATTTATACCCCAAGGTTGTAAATAGGTTTCAACTTTATATGACCATTTGTTAACATCTATAGGGGAAATTATTTCATCGATCAACCATGCATAGAATTACCCTCTCTTAAAAGGGTGTACTCTATATGAGAGGAGAGATACCCTCTATCACCAAGGCCTTGTCACTTCAAACTAGAGCACCCCCATCTATAGGAATGAACAATCTATACACTTATTCAATCAAATGAGACATTCAAGCACACAACCTGCACTCAAGCAGTTTATCGAACAAGAACAAGGCATAAGCATATCATGAAACGAGGGAATCAACATAGTCAAAGAGTTTACATCAATACACATCACAAATAATCTCTACGCCATAAGAATCATAGATCTACTCCATTACAAGGAGCTGACAACTAAGAGACAATAGATCTATGCAATCCAAAAATGAATACATGAAGATGATCTTTGACGACAATTCTTTAATCATAACATCGCCTTTGATCAAAGTGGTTGCTTTGCTCACCTATCTATCAAAGATTAGTTGCCTTCTGTAGTTATCTACGTCATTTCCTTTTCTTCCATTTACATTACTTTTCCATGTATGCTGGGCCAAAACACCTTGTGCACGGGTATCTCACTGCATCTTGTTTTCAAGGAAAATAGTTGCTTTTGCCTAATCCTAGGAATCCAAAGTTAAGTCGCGCTTCCTTGCTCATTACAAGAATGTGTAAACTTTGGTTAAGATTTTCCTGAATAAAAGATGGGGCCATGTTGGGTTTTCTTTCAACAACCATAGCTATTGTACTTTCAAGAAACAAGCAACTGTTGCAAATATGCAATCAAATGGTGGCCACTTTGTAATTTATTTCTTCGTTTACAAGTAGCTGGGCTGGTTCCACTATGAGTCTATTTGGTTCTGCATGCAAATGGGGCAGTTAAAATTAGGATTTGCTACACATTGATTTACTCACAGTCATTTTGGGTCTGCATACGACTTTCTATTTGCAAATCCATTGTAGTTAGGATATAGAAAGTTGTTAATGTGACTACTCCTTGAGATGTTCACGTGTTGGATTTGCATCCTACAAGTAATATCATTCTCACGTTTAAATATGAAATTAATGACACCAAATATATATATAAAGAAAGTCTAAAATATTCATTTTTAAATTCTGATTTCATTTTTCTTATAAATTCAAGATAGTATAAAAATAAAAAATATAATATTGCTAGCATGTCATTTCATTTTTTCACCAAATGTTGAAATTTCTACTAATCTTGCATAGAATTCATGGAAGGATATGATTTGTACAGTAGCACAGCCTGACTCACAATGATTATTATTGAATTTAAAACAAACATTCAAATATTTGAATATGCCATTTTAGCATTGTTTACACGTTTCACATCAATAAGATGTTATTGACAATATTAAATTAAAAGGTACTTTAATAGTAACAAAAGATCTTTTTTTTAATGAAGATTTAAAATAACTGGCAAAAAATATATATTATTAATTGTCATTATACTCTTGTTTAAAGACGTGTCTATTCTAGCAGAATGCTATAGTTTTTTTCTCTTAATTTAAAAGTATAAAAAGAACAAGAATGTCAATATCAAATATCTCAATGTATTATAATTTTTTCATATATGAGAACTCCCATTGCAAATATCAGTTTCATTTACATGCACCTAGACATCCTAGTTAATAATATCATTTACACCATTTTCTTTGCTTGCAATCAGTATTTGCAGGCATTACTAATTGCAGGCAGCCTAAGGCCTTCTATACGAGCATCACCTCATGAGTTAGAATTGACAGTTTTGTCTTATTTCAATTACAGATCTATCTGAGATTCCAAGTCATCTGCTGGATTCACTGAAGGACATTTGCAGCGTTGAAGCAGTGCCACATGAATTAACATTAGGATATTCTTATTGGGGCGTTGGTAAGTTACATGGGGCACATGTTTCTTTGGTCAAATCGTAGTTTTATCCTTAGTTTGTGATGATTGTTAATTTTAGCTTCATGTGTTTATCTCTGTGAATACCTTTACGGATTAAGGATTATTGTCCTTTCAATTTTCTTGAGAAATGAAGAGAAAAAGATAATTTAATTTAGTCGGGCTAATTCAGATTTCAATAACAGTATAACGCATTTACCCTAAGGTAAGAGCTTTGAGATCTTATTGTTCAAGTTGTGCTTTAGATTATATGACATTGTGTATTTGTCATCTTCTTCCTCAAAATTGTGATCTATGATCCTTTTTTTTTTGTAACCTTTTATCTTTTATTTCTTTTCAACTCATTCTATCCCATATTTTACAAGGTGCCCTGAAAATTCCCAAGCTCCTAGTCTCCCATCCTATTTCATTTCAACAATGTATGATAAAGAACTGAAAGAATTTTCTATCCCTAAGATTTCCCTTCTCTCCTCAGAACATCCCCTCTTTGTTAATGCCAAATAAACAGATTAACGACAAAGGCAAGGGTGGTAGAGGCAGTTGAAGAATTTGTGCAAGTTTGAGTGCTAATTTTGCTCTGCCTTTACTTGCAGTAGCTGTCACCCATCACTTGCACCACCACTGTTCAGTGTCTACTTGCTTGCTCCCTTCCACCACCACTATCAATTTTATGTTCCCTTATACTGGTTTTATTATTGACACAATTTTCTCAATATGGGCTATTTAAATCATTATAGAGGAGAAGACTCTTCCTAGCAATCCTTATAAGGTAAATCTTATTATTCGAATAATTGAATGTTCCACTGAACTATTGGAGTGTAGTAGTGCCATGTAATTATAAGTTTGAAGCACAATGAATAAACAGAATCACTTGTATAGTTTGTGCTCCAAACTTATATTAAAGATGGAAGAGATTGAGGCCATAGATTAAAATTTCATGTTGTTTCTCCTGATATATATGAGGTATGTAGTTTGAGACTCACAATGAGAAATGGATCTTTTTCCTGACAACAGCACCATGTCAATTTCACATTTTTTACATTGCCAATGGTTGGTCAAAGGCTTTCTCAACAAGGAAGAAAGTTTGACAAAACATTCCTAGTGTTTAGGAAGGATGGCAAGGCAGCTAACAACATCTTTAGCACGGTTGCCTTCTGATGTAAACAGTATTTTCAGGATAGAAAATAAAAAGATGCCAAAGATATTAGGTTGACAAACATGTTAATATTTGATCAATTTGGTACCATCCTTTTTCATGAATGTCCTTTTTGTTGTTGCAGTTTGCCGTTGCCACCATTGTTTTGGATTGGTTTTCTTTAGATATCATTTTTTTTTCAGCTTTAGTCATTCAACTAAATTGCGAGGGTTGAGGATATTTCTGATCATATCTTCTTCTTCAACTTCCATATGTTAGTTTTTCTTCTCTTTTTGCAGATCATATTTTAAGGCAAATACTACCCTCTGGAGTGGAGGTGCCATCTTCTTTTGAAACAATAGTTAAGTTTCCCTTAGCATAAATCACTCTACTTGCACCTGTTCAATTTAGAGATAAATATCATTCATAAAGCTGATTTCAGTAGATTAAATTTGTTTCCTTCTACTTTCTTCAATTTTTTTTGTTATATTAACAATGTTTGTATTTCCTCAATCTACAGGACATATTGCACATCTCAATTTAACAGATGACCTACTTCCTTACAAGAATGTCATCGCAAAGGTTATCTATGATGTATGTCTTATGTAACTCGATTTACTGTATTTATCCATCTTGTATAGGTTTCTACATGCTAACGAAGGTATCAAATTCGACCATGATGCTTTGATGTGGTTGGCAATAAGATTTAAGTTAGCTTACATAAAGTGCACAACAATTTAGAATCGACATGGAAGCAAGGAGATTGTGAAGCTTGTATACTTGATGCAATTAATTTGGTTTTTGCTCAATGCCTTGATGACATGAAACAAGGTGGACTTATAGGCATGGAAGATCAGATAGCATAGAATGAGCTTGGGAGAGCTTGGTGTATTTGATGGATTAGAGACCTAACATGAAGTGGACTCTGGGGCATATACCATTGAGTTGTGTTGCAATCATAGAGAATTGTGTGTTTGATAGAGTTGACATCATTGTAGAAGACATGTACATACTACCTATTTATTGGCTTGATTGTAAAGCCTTCACCAGGGAATTATTTATCCTAAGTCATATTTTACAACTTTGCTTAGGTCCCTGAACTTTTCTGTTACTTTGGGGGAAATGTAATTCTTACTCAACTTTTTTATTATTAGGATTCTTTCTGACTATATGCATCCTCTCCTCTACGAGCTTCCAACTTTTAGTTAACTTAATATATACTTTTACATGCAGAAAAATCAACCAAGAATTCGGACTGTGGCGAATAAAGTTGGGACCATAACAAATCAGTTTCGAGTGCCAACTTTTGAAGTCCTGGCAGGAATAAGAGATATGGTCACTGAGGTTAAACAGTATGGTGCTACATTTAGGCTCGATTACAGTTTGGTCTATTGGAACTCAAGACTTGAACATGAACACATAAGATTGATTTCACAGTTCAAGAGAGGAGAGATAATATGTGATATGTTTTCTGGAATAGGTCCTTTTTCAATTCCCGCAGCTCAAAAAGGTTGTCTCGTTTTTGCCAATGATTTAAATCCACATAGTGCTAGTTATCTACAGCTAAATGCTAAGATCAACAAGGTAGAAGATTATGTTTTGGTACATAACATGGACGCAAGAGATTTCATGCAGCATTTGATGACATTTCGTGGTTCCGAGAGCACAATTAAAACTGCAGGGGATGTTTCAAATGCTGATCATGTTAATGCACTACTGATTAGCCCAAAACAAGGTTGGATATTGGTTACAAATGACACTTAAACCATGATCATGTATGCATTTCCCCAACCTTTCTGATAGTAATTCTCTGACATTTTACAGTTGGTGCCAAAGAAACCCTTGATGCAACCAATGATCATTGTAATTGTTTGGATCGTGCTTCAAAGGATGAATTTTCTGCTACTAAAAGGCAGTTTGATAATACTGGTGAGGGTTTTTTTAATGAAGTTTATGGGGTATTTCTTTTTTTGGTTTTGAGTTTAGCATAATTATTATTTTTATTGTTGTGGAACATAAAGTGATTCTGTTTAACTGTTATTAGACGCTAGATCAACAGCAATGCCTATCAGGTGCAACTTTAACTTATGGGGTTGCTGCTGACAGCCTGACACATTGTTTTGACAGAGATTGTTATCGCTACTTCCTATGTACATGCAACATAGTTTCGTAAACATAGAGTTAGCTTTTGGTTTTTGAGAGGTATACAAGTATGGATATACAATTTTGGTTAAAATTGAATTAATACTTAAGAACTCCAGTTTCATTCCTCAAAGGATTTGGACATCAGTGTGGCAACTGACGACCAGCACAACTAATTGCATTTGTAAATTTCTGTTGAGTTTGTAAGTCTACTAGAGCAGTAAGGGAACTTTTTCTGATGCATTTTTCTGAAGGTGCTTTTGGTGACAACAGGGTTTCTGGAAAATGGGAATATCACAAAGCGAACGAGGGGCCTCCCTTTGACAGAATCCAGGCCATGGGCGCATGTGGATCATGTGATCATGAATCTTCCTGCTTCTGCTTTGGAATTTCTAGGTGAGTATTGTTTTTATCAATTTCCTTGAGCATGAATTCAGTAGTACTCAGAACCTATTGGTGCAATATATTTCAAAGATCCTTAAATTTGGAGAGAAGTCATGTGTCATGCATATGTATATGTTTCCTATTCATTAACCGTTAGGCATTTCACTCCTGTGTTTCTTTTGCAGAAACCTGGATGGTAGGTTGACTTGAGATCTGCCTGTAAATTTTGCTATTTCAATGTTTCATGCAATTCGAGTTCAATGCTTCTTCTTTTTGTTTTTTTCCTTTGGAAGCATAAGACGGGCATTGGTAGAATGGTGAAGTACCAACCTCTGGTATGGGAAGGCTATGGCTTATATGCCCAATGGGCACGAGTACGGAAAGTAAAAAAATCACTGGTCACTCAGCCCATTGATACCCCTTGTCCCCTCACTTGATCGTCATGGATTAATTAGATTCTACTTAAATCCATAAAATTCAGGGTCTTCTTGCTGATTGGTGGCTCACACGTCAACTGTGGCCCAGTTCTCAAATGGTGGTAATTGACAATACCCAAACATGGAATCTGGTGCATGTGTTATGAGTTTGCCTCCGTGCAGGAGTATGTGCGTGCATTCTCCAAGGCAAAGTGTGGTTAGCTGGCTGGATGATGACTTGTCCACCTGACACACCTTTTTTCATTGTGTGCTCAGATTGCCCTTTCTCTGCGATTCTTTTGGAAGTGGTGACTACATCTGTAAACTGGCTGGATCATGTGCTCTTTGCAATCCTTCTGTAAGATACCTACTTTCTTTGCTGCGTCCCATAAGCTGAGATCATTCCTTATCAATTACTGTAGCGCATGCCTACTTTCCTGACATTCTATTCTGCCTGTAGTGCCACCTTTATGACCATCTCATGGCCTATCCTTTGAATTGATTGATATCCTGCCCAGTCATAATTGGAACCCTCTCGGATTGGAGGTCTATTGGCTTCACACTTGAGTACAAAAATTAAAGGAACTAATGTTGCATCCTTTGTTAGGTCTAAACAGTACAAAGGTGCTGCCTCAGCACAACTTCATATCAGCAACTCAATTTTATATCTGTTATTCTCATAGGAATTGGTGGATCAACAACGTGAAGATACAAGGAGCCCATGATAGCATTTTTTTAAGTAATTTACTTATTAGGTTGACTCCCATCTGTGAGTTGTTTATATTATGGGTGTAGGAGCACTGGGAAATCGTATGCATGGTTGTTTTGTCCATGTCTAGAAAGTTGTGGAGGTATTTATGACTTAGGAGCCGTGACAATCTTACTCTTAATTGTCTTTGTAATTGTTATATTTATATTATGGAAGAAATGAAACATAACACACTTTTTCTTGGCTTTGCATATTCTTTTCTTATACATATCCTATCGAGATCTTGAGTTCCCTAATCGTCCATAGACTATCAGCCGCAGAGTTGATTCATGGCACATTCTGCATGTGGTTCTTGTATAATGTCTGTTGAGTTTGGGCAACATATTTGTTGCATGCTTTGGCCAGGTAGTTTGTGAGCTATGGCAATGCAAGCTATTTGATGTGGCTCAAAACCACATGTTATTAGTAGTCCATGCTCTATAGCCAAGAATTATTCAGCTGGGATTTCAATTTCAGTGGCACATGGAAATTGTGTTGTAAGCCACTATGCAAAAACTTTAATGCTTCAAGCATTAAAATATGGCATTGCTTTTTACTTTTATAAGGGTCTCCTGTTCAGAAGTAATGGTTTACTAGAGAAATTTGCAAGCCTATACTATTCTGTTTACAGGTACTATCATAAACGGACCAATGTTTAAAAAATTCACTTCCACTGAGGTTATTTGTCAATGATGTTACTTTGGTAACTTTTTCGTGTTTGCTTTAGGTTATTTTAACTTGCTTATATGTGAAATATTACAAATTTCTTTAGTTATACATAAACTTCTATAAATTTATGCACTCGGTGAATGGTTTGGTAGATGTCTTCAAAGGTCTTATTCAGAGGGAACAATGGAGAGGACCTTTACCGTGGATCCACTGCTACTGCTTCATGCGAACAACTGAAACAAAAGAATCAACATTAGCAGTGAGTAGCTCCTTGCCATATGTTGTTCAGTTGATTACAAATTTGTACTATTTACTGCCATACATTTGACTATTTGGTAGGATTTAATCGTATGTGATTCACCAAGTATTGGCTATTTTCTTTGCAGAAAGCAGAGGCTTTTTTGGGTACTATAATACCAGATCCATTTTTTCATCGGGTTAGAGATGTTGCTCCTAACAAGGTGGTATAATATATATACTTCAATTGCTGCTTTAAAAGTAAATCTTGTAGGAAAGATTCATTCAAGCTATCCCAAATAGTTTCATGTATTGAAATGGCATTGTTGAATCTTAATATTTTGGAATTTGGAAAAAAGAAGCTTTTTGCATGGGTTAATACCTGATCCAGGAAATCTGGCTTGGAAGTCCGACCATAAAGTTAAGGTGCTACTGCCCAGTATTTTCGCAAGAAATAGATGTAGAGTTAATTAACGTGTCGATGTAATGGAAAACTTATTTTTGTATCACATTTTTCATATTGATATAGGGATCACTAACTAGATATTACAGTTTGTGAATTCTGTTAAACCGTTACTTCAATATTACAATATCATCTCAATCATTATTTTCCTAGCCGGAATAAGTACATTGTAAACATGTTCACTGCTATGCACCCAAGTATCCATGCTCATGTTAATGTTATTACATTTTAAGTTTTCATAGTTTTTTTAGTTGCATAACCTTTTCTTGCCATTTGTCATTTTCAGGTAATGTATTGCTTAAGCTTCAAGTTACCTGCAGATGTATGTTTCCAAGGTGTCAGTGGTACTTGAGATCTACGGCAATGAATGACTATTTGATAAAGAGAAAATGAATATTAGCCCTTTTTTTTTTGTTACATAGATGACAGTATATTACTGGTTTCTCTCAACCAGTATGCATTTGATTTGTTTTTACCTTTGGGAAGTTTTCTTGTAGCATATACGGATGTAAGTTTCTGAATAGCTATAGTTTATGTGAATTGCACAAGGAAATTTCAAAACTGGCATGCTTCTGAGGCTATCACTGATTTTAGTTCCCTTTTGGTAAAATGTTGTCAACAAAACGGTTGCATCATTCTTAATGGAAGTGAAAAATCTTATTTCTTATTTCGTGGTTGGCTGGTTACTGGGTTACTACTGTCTTCCTCCATTATAGTAAAGATAATGCTTTGATACGTTACAAGAATGCAGAGATATTATTCTCTTCCAAAGTTTGAAGTTTTATTTACATTTTCCAGATGCAAAGTTTTACAGTCAAGTAAAAAAAACATCTTGGACTGTTAGGGCATGAAAGCCTGAAAATCTTTCATCAGTGTGGACTTCTATTATGATTTGTCGTATGTTGTTGAAATTTGAACATCTCTTTGTACTTAGAATTGTATTTCTATGGTTCTAATGTACCTCCAACTTTTCTAAAGTTATTTATGCGTCTATATGACTGCTGAAGTTGGTTGAGGCCTGACAGAGATATCAGAA
Source organism: Kaempferia elegans (assembly GCA_037974815.1). Taxonomy (NCBI): domain Eukaryota; kingdom Viridiplantae; phylum Streptophyta; class Magnoliopsida; order Zingiberales; family Zingiberaceae; genus Kaempferia; species Kaempferia elegans. The sequence goes on along the minus strand of JBBPFQ010680879.1, from coordinate 3,294 downwards.
GAATGCGATCCATCATGGTAAACAGGTTCAGAAATCAAAATCAAAACAAGAACTACCATGATTGCTGAAAGAACCGTCACTGCAGTCCATGTCAAGCGAACATAATACTTCAATGGTTTGCATTCCTCAACAAGGATCTTGGAGAACGCATCGCCAACCAACCGACAATTCGCGAGTCTCTCCATGCCAGGAAATCCATCAAGTATATTCTGCATGGAGCTCGTGTAGACGTGCACTCTTGTGTACTCGCCTGGTGATAAAAATTCTCCATGGCTGCAAGAGCCACCACCAACATCATCCCAGCACGTATATTTCTTCAAGATCTTGAAACAGAAAAAAAAAAAAAATTATATTAGCTCAGAACATGAGCAGTACATAGAATTAGCAGTTTTTTTTAACCAAAAGTCGTACTTGAAAATTCAGATTTATCAAAGGTGTACTATACTTTTAAATTTACCAAAAGACATAGAAAAAATTATAAAATTCCTTTTTTACCCTTGCCACTAAAGTGCCAGCCATGTTGGACCTGATATGAAAATATCATGCCCACATTGAGCCTGATATCTTATCATATCAAGTCCACGTTGGCCTGATATAATAAAATATCAGGCTCAACGTGGGCCTGATATGATAAAATATCAGATCCAACGTGGGATTGATATTTTTATCATCAGGTCCAACGTGGGATTGATATTTTTATCAGGTCCACATTGGGTCTGATATTTCCATATCAGGCTCACGTTGAGCCTGATATAATAAGATATCAGGCCTAACATGACTAGCACTTTAGTGGCAGAGGTAAAAAAAAAATTTCATAATTTTTTCTATGCCTTTTAGTAAATTTAAAATTATGGTACGTCTTCTTTTGATAAATATAAATTTGTACGTTTTTGGTTAAAAACTGATAGAATGAGAGTATGCAGGAGAAATAAATTACCTCGGGAATATCTCCTATTTTGATTGTGTTGGAAGAACAGTTTGCTGGTTGGTAAGTATACTCTGGTGGTCCAGTAAAGGGGTTGCAAACGTACTCTAGACCTGGAAGAGACAGTGATTTCACTGTTGATATGTTTGCATTTACCTGCACATTTTGCAAGTGTAGTAGCTATTAAGAACTTGATAAGCCTTGTTAATTTGCTACAATTGATTGTTACCTGTAATCCTTATCGAATTTAAAAAAATATTAGAGTTTGGCACCTGGTCAATGGTATCATGGATTTCTTGTCGGATATCATGTAGAAAAATATTAGCTGACAGTTGCTCACTGCATTGTAGGATTGAGCTTAAGGTGCTATTTTGAGGATTTTGTTGATATTCCTCAATTGCTGCACAGGTATCACCAGAGAACCTGTAATTGTTGGGAAATTAACTGGATCATAATTGTGAGAAAAACATACACAGTAGCCTTTTTTACGTACTTAGATAGGAAGAAATATATCCCAAAGAATACCCATAAGGCAAATGTAAGTATCCAGCAAATGATGATAGGCCTGTCAGAGTAGAAAGATAATGTTGGATTTTAGGAGATCTTTATGATCTCTGTTGTTTTACAGTGAGATCTGAACTCCTAACTGACTTGACAACTTACAGGGAGAAAGTCCAGCGAAGTTTTAGACTCAGAGGCCTCAAAACTGCTACTTTGAAGGAAATAAAACAATTAGATATCAAATTAATGTGGTAAAAAATTAATATTCTTATTTACCAAGCACTGCCAGAAGAACTATAAGATTTAGCACAATGATGAAGATGGTCATCATTTTCCTGCAACATGGACCATTGCAAATGTTATTTCAGCCAACAGTTTGATGTTCATTTCCCTCTTTGTTTAGTGTTCAGTTCTTACAGTATGCCAATTGCCCTATCGACCAGGTGCATGCTCTTCTCAGCCTTTAGCTGCATGTTTGCAGCTTCGTCATTAAGAATTTGCGACCTGGAATTGAAATAACTGGATCTTCCAAGGCTGCCATATTGATATTGTGCTGCAACACTTTCCATGTCGCCTATAGCTTTTGTCACATTGTTTATGGTTTGTGAAGCCTCTTGTGATGTTTCTAGGATGATGTTCTTGATTGATCGCACTCGTGAATGAAACTTACAGCTTCCTCCAAGCACAACACCAGATGCAACTCTGCATATTAACATTTTTACAACATTTGTTTTTGGATAAACATTCTCATTTCATAATAACAGGCTTACATGGCGAGGCATGCCAATACGATCCCAAGCACCATTGCCCAGACATGGTGTCTCTTAGAACAAGGGAGTTCTTTCTTTTGCTTCCTTTCCATCTTGAGCAAAACAGTCCTTCGTGCCACAAGAATGCAAGCATACAAAAAACCACTGAGAAGCCATACTGTCCCAATAATGTACCCATATCTTCCTGTATAGATTGTAGACTGAAAAAAGGAGTTTATACAGCGATTAATATAATTTTTAGTGCATTAACATGACAGAGGGGGAACAGAGATTACACTCCAGTAATGCTTGCTTGTGATGTTGTAGCTACCCATGTACTTTTTGAAGCCATTCAAAGGATCAACTCTCTGTGTCCTTGCTGATAACCCTCCTACAACTTCTGCATTGTTCCCGTCTTCGATCAAAACTCTTTCTTTTAATAATAAAAGGAGAGGAAAGGTCAATCAATCACCAGTAATATGAGAACAATGTAATATGAGTTGCAAATCAAATTTGAACAAAGAACTAACTAACGTACCTGTCTCAGTGAAAGAAATCCCAACTGCCTCCTTATTGCTGAAAGAAGTGGCTGGAACTGCTGCTTCACATCTTGACATTGAGGCCAAGGAAAACACAAGCATCGTAAATTGGCACATCATTGGCAATCCCATTCTAGTGTTTTAAGACCTACACAAACCCTGATTGAGAGTATTAGACATCTATAATTCCTGACATAGCATTGTATATTCCTTCTGAGATCGGGGAGAAACACTGTCAGTAAAAGGTCAGGAGGACAACGTGCATTAAGTGTTAGTTCTTCATAAAACCTAAGCCGCATGAATTTTAGACAACCAAAATAAGAATTCGAATAGGAAATACAAGAACAAGAAGATCTAGTTTCATCATATAACATAGCATAACAAATAAACATAAATAAATTGACAAGGAACCTGATTAAAGAGTCATTATCCTTGTAAATGACGGCGCCGAAGGGAACAAGAAACTAGGTCAAGATTTCTCCTCCTCCTAAACCCTCAGGGACCTCCCCTTTATATAAAAATCCAATTCCGTTATCAGCCCATAGATAATAACGGATTGGCTAAAGAGTTCTACATATTA
>JBBPFQ010680878.1:0-27267 GCA_037974815.1 Kaempferia elegans | reverse complement strand
GGTTTATCCAAGACCATCTTGGTTGTGAGCTTACACTTATAATCTACAAGGTACTGATAACATGATCTTCTGTGCCACACCAAGCACCATGTTATCTTCAATGTAGAGTATTGGATAATAAAGCACAAAATGCAATAAAAAATTATGTGATTCTTATTTCAAACTAAAATGTATATATAAAAGCCAAGACTTTTCAGTATACATCCCAACAAAAAGCGCTTTGGCTCAGGGTGCAACAAAGAAGAGAAAAGATAGGAGGTGGTGGTATTGCGGCTAAGAAGAAGAGCAAAAGCTCTAATACCATGAAAGAAATGAGATTAGATTGAAACGATGAATGATGAAACAACAAAATTGTTGATTGCTTTGGTTTGTCCATAAACGAATAATTTATAGATACATTATAAAACTCCGTTAATTGACAGAATAGTAAAGAAAGGAAATATTATAAGACTTCGTTAATTGACAGAATAATAAACGAAAAAAATAATTAATGGGTCTTAATTTTATTTTAGCGTAATCATATTGAATGATTCTTGTTTAGTTCTTAGTGTAACATGTAAAGGGCATCCCCGATCGAGAATGCTCCTTGGCACTAGTTAGTAGTAGGCTTTCCGAGAATGTTCCCTGATCCCGGTGAAGAGAAGTCAAGTTAAGGGTCGATCCATAAAGAAGTCACGTCACATGTTCTCAATGCAGACAATGGATAGATTAGCTGGCCAACCAAGTGAAGCACTTGGTCAGCCGGATTGAACATGCAAAGAGCCGGCCGAGCAGTGCACTCGGTCGGCTAGATTGGTTGCAGACAAACTTCACAGAAGGGAGTGAGCGTGTAGAGAGCTAACCAAGCAGCGGACTCGTTCGGCTAGATTGGTTGCAAACGATGTAAAGTAGCTACCTCGTTGCCCAACTGAGCGATACACTCGGCCGGGTTGAGCGGCTCATCCTGTATAATGGCAAAGGGATACTTATCAAGCTATGAAAGTCGTCCGCTTACACCGAGAAGAACAGTCGGCCGGTCGGAAGGTACTCACTGAGGTGTAACGTTCGATCGGCTTCATAGCTACTAGTCCTCTTTGTCGCCTAGCACGACAAAATAACAGAAGAACGATAGGAGAATATTCGTTGTCAGAAACAGACGCTGTAATATCTTGTACAAAGGAATCTTCCAAACTTGACATGTACGGATGGCGTACCCAATTAAGGAAAACCACTTAAAGAAAGGAATCAGACGTCATAAATTGTCGATGATATCAAAGGCAACTCATTAAACAACGCTCCTCATTCTCCAGGTATAAATAAAGTCGAAGGTACGCGAATAACATCAATTCCAATCTCTTCATTCACCGTTTTCATTTTCTTTTGCAATTGGGCTAATTTAAGCGTCGGAGAACCAAACAAAGGGACGCATCTCCTTGTTTGGCCGCTAACACTTTTCTTTAAGTTTGTTTTGAACAGTGCCCGCCTTCTCCTCCTGTTGGCTCTCCTTGACTCCACATGGAAGCCAACATTCCCGGTGTTTATTTCCCCGTTTATAGACAGGAACATTCCCAAACTAGTATAAAGGGATAAGCTTGCGGCGCCTTTCCTGAATATTTCTGAACAGGGATGTTCCCAAACGGGTATGAGACGGCAAGTCTATGTGGCCTTCTCAAGGATGATTCCGAACAGTGATATTCCTAAGCTAATACAAGGTGGCAAGCTTTTCCGGTCTTTCTGAGGATGTTTCCAAGCCGGTATGAGACAGCAAGTCTGTGCAGCCTTTCTGGCAACGTGCCCAAGCTGGATTGTGTTTCTGAAGATCTGTCTGCTGCCCCATCTCCTCATCACACTCGGTCCCTTTATCAATTTTTTTAATTATATCATTTTCCAGTATGAATCATGCATCATATAATTTTGTACTAGTGAATCCTATGAATTTTTGGCACGCAACTATATTTTCTAGCCAAAGTATAATTTAATATTAAAATACAGTTGAAACTAATATAAGTGGCCTCTTATAGTTACATAAAATGTATCCAAAAATGATAGTCAACGACTCTCGACGCATATATTTAGTGATGAGAATAAGGTACATATAAGGTCCATAAAAGGTCCGTATTCATCCCAATATACATATGAACTCACTACCATCTTGCCATGATCAATATAGACGAACAGGGTTTTCTCCATAGAATTCAATGACAAGTAAATTGGCAATGCAATGGAATGATTCTTCAAAAACTCTTTAAGTTTATTTCTCTTTGCAGGAGATTCCATGTCTCCAACAATCATCATTCTACATAAATATATTACATAGTTCATATCAAAAGTAAAATATATATTGTCCGATTGTGCATTATCCACCTATCCTAAAGGGCATGTATTCATCCCTAGTTGGGCGAGCAAATCACCTTTTTACCACCAATGTATTCATCCCTAGTTCTCCTATCAAGCCGGAGCAGAATTTATACATGCCGACCTTCAAAATATTCATCCCTACTAAAAATTCAAATTTTGATCGTCTTATTTGTTCTCGTAAGTGCTTTACCATGGCACACACTCATGTGGGTGGTGATGCTTAATTATTATATAGAAATATGTTTATTGATGGGATTTTTTTTTTATAGCTTCATATTTTTGGCATAGAATCGTGTTTTGGTTTTAAAACAATAACATAATTCTGTGTAAAAGCAACCCATTTATATCCATCCTTTGTATCCTTTGCCAATTTTACTTTGCCATGCTGATCAGTGATCATTCCCTCTAACATGTTCATGTTTTATCACAGATATCAAAGCATGATTCTGTACAAAATCAGAGGTGAAACTCATACATTCATGCTAATTTTTTTTTTTCTAATCTAATGGTATAGTGATGCTTAACTATTGTGTAAAATATGTTGTGTTTATTGAGATTTTTTTATTGAACAGATCTATGTTTTGACACAAAAATATATTTTAGTTAACATATTATTCTGTATCAAAAACATATATTCATGTGTATGGTTTTGGTCCGTCCTTGGGCTATTCTACAATCTACACTACCAAGTTGATCTCTCCCTTCGCAAGTATATTGCATGTGAAATTCATTAAATACTTAATGTGCAACTACACTTAAATTTAGTATGTTTAATTGTTTATTTAAACTCTTGCTATGATTTTAGCCAAAACATTCTCTTGTGCAGGGCTGTAACTTCAAAAAATTTGTTATTTAGGAATCTTGTAGCTTTGGTGGCCCCTTCTGATAGTCAGATGCAAAAGCTTCTGCTAGTGTGAAATCTTGAAAGGGTCTATTATATGCCGTCTAAACTTGCTTTGTAAAAGGTTATTTCTAAAACTTGAACTCGTGATCTCCAAGTCACACTATCAAGAATTATATGGCTCATTTTGACATTCCACCATATGTTTCCAAAATTTGTTTTATTACCAAAATAGAGCTACAACTTAACAAAAATAAAATGATCAAATATCTTATAATTTTTGTGGATCTTTCTATGAAGAAATAATTCTTGATAGTAATATATATTTGTGTTAAGAATTATGTGTTATTAGGATAAGTGTTGACTATGTATCATTCAAAATATAAACAATCTTTTAAATATCCATCATACACCATCACGTGATAATATACTGTAACAAATTGGTATCTGTCAATCTACAAATTATCCAATGACCGAAGACAATAAGAAAATTGCATATATATATTAGGATGTGCTATTATGCTTACCACATCTAATATATTATATAGCGATAATATATATATATATATATATATACTAGATCTTTTGAATATCCATTATACAGCATACATTTAAGAAAATTGCAAGATCATCGATTGTGATCCAAGATATTTGATTAGGTAGTATCACTGACCCAAAACATCTACAAGTTAGCCATGGTCACAACTAGGGCATTAGCAGAAACCATAATTTTGATGCCCTCCGTTACTATTGAAGTCACATCATCAACTATCACAAGATCTAACTACTCTTGATATTACATCACCCATTTTGATGGCTGATGTCTCTCACCCAACAACATGCATACTCATAATTCTAATCTCGTATCATAATCACAAGTGCACCATTATGATTGTATTATTTGTGCTTCAACTTTGATCGCCAAAGCTCCTATCCCATAATGAATTGCATTAGCTTGATGCTTAAGATGTGTTGAACTTACCCATAAACATTCACTTTAGAGCTTAGCACAAACTCCATCCTTTCTAATTCCTTGATTGCTGCAATGTGTGCAACATACATCTAGTATTCGAGTACGAGTAGCTTTCCATGATATGCTACACGAATTCATCCTAAAAACACAATATCAATTCAAAGGCAATATAGATGTCATAAATATGGTGTTACCTCCTACATCTTATGATCAAGAACAAATCTTACCAATGGTCTAGATGTAGTTAATGTTATCACACATCCTTCGCACATTTTACCCAGTCTAATTAGGAACAAAGTTCCCAACGAACAATGATGATAGCGAAGCGTAATGAATTTGTTGAATGAGATAAATGTAGTCATGTTTCAAGTGCAACAATCAATGCAAAATGGTTAAAAGGATAATAAAGTACGAAATATGTAAACTATAGTTATGAATGTACATTAAAAAGTGATGTCTAGCAGTTGATGTTTGAATAATTTAATGTATCAGTCAATATATTAAAAAAAAACAGAATAAGATAAATACTTGGAACTAGGCAAGGCCTGACCACCATTGTTATTAAACCCAAACAATTCAAAATAAGCCATAAACCAACCAAGGACAAACTCAAATCGAACAACTTGGGCCTTGAAATGGTCATTCTATGATGATATGAAGGCTGCTGGGCAATAAACAGTTCAAGGAACCTATTTACCTACAAACAGGCTGCCCCAGGTAAAACACAAAGTCAGGTGCACTATATATGCTACATATGTACAAAATATATGTACAGGGTTACCACTTTGTATAGCCCTCAAATTAATTGTCCATAGAAACTTGGATGATGCCTTGAGAATTATTACTGTCCTCTCCCAAAATGATTTGAAAAGCTTCTGGTACTAGATATGTTACTTTAACAATTAAATTTCCTGGTAGAAAGGAATCCCCCTATTGCTAGGTTCTACTTTCAAATACAGAAGAAAGTTCCTGTAGTACCTGAATATTGAAAAAGGTGAAGATAAATTGAATAGAATTTAAGACAAAAGAATCTCCCTTTAGTTATACAGCAAAAAAATGGAACAATAAATTAGTCTAGAATTTGCTGGCTTACCTAAGAACAAATCCTGATCCACTGTGTTCTCTAAAGCCAAAAAGATCACCAGACCTTGTCAATTTGATTATCGTTTCTCATGGATCCTGGTCATCGCATCTGCTTTTGTCATGTTGGACTTTGCAGAATCAAGCAGTGGGTCAGAATGTAAAGCCTTTTCAAAACAGGATTTAGCTTCTTCCCAGAGACACTCAGCCACATGGACAAGCCCTAGATTGTTGTATGCTGGGGCATATCCAGGGCAAAGTTCCAGGGACTTTGAAAACATTGCCTTGGCATCCTTGAACCTTTTCTGTCTCCGGTAAAGATTCCCCAGGTTAGAGAGGATTGCATGTGCCTGTTGATTAGTAGCAAGGGAGAGAGCTCTCTTGTATGTTAATTCAGCTGTAGGAAGGTCATCAGATAATTGCAGTGCGATACCTAGAATAATCAACTTCAATGTATCACTCGAAATGAAACCATTACAATAAAAAAGATTAAGAAAATAGGTTGTATTTCAGCCACAAAGAGACATATCAGAGACTGGAGACTGATAACCTACCAAATATTTGACTAAATGTTGAAATTTCTTCATTAATAGATTGCTTGGGCGTGATATTTAATAGACTAATCAGAGACATAATGTTAATCCTCCTAGGTGAAAGAGTTCGGTTTCAGTTGAAGAAAACAAAATAGATCTCATGGAAAATCAAGAGTATCTAATCAAACAAGCAAACTTGAGGGTTTTTTAATTTAGGAAGTTCAATTTCTATGGGTTGCAACTGTCATACCAAATTAATTACTTTAATTCTTGTTTCAGTAGAATATTTAAAAAGTTGTTTACCTATTTACTAGGTAATTAGGTAGATTATTCCTTTAGTTTTTAAGAGAATGTGTCATAAACTAGGTATTAATACCTTTGTTTTGATATTCCTCTCCGTTGGTTTGGTTCACTAAGGGAGATTGTTTAACTTTTTTGTTCATTGTTGGTATCTGAGCTGTCTGCTTCCATGCTATAATAATTGACATTGATCTCTTGATTCATTTAGTTCTTGACACCGTGTGTTCTTTCTTTCATCCACGGATCCACTGCTCTCCACATTCAGTGTAGAAGCCACCCTTGTTTCCTAACAACCACCTCAAATAACCTCCATGTGCATATCTCACAACATCATCTTCCTGTCTTCCACTGTCCATCCATCTTCCACCAGATCGTTCTCTACCTATGAGCACTTCACTCCAGCCAACTGAGCTCCCTTTCCCATAAGTTCAGATCAGCCAGATAACTGCTGGTAGCTCATGTAGGACCGCAACATCCATTAAGTTTGATATTAGAAATTGGTCTACAGTAACTTGTGTGGCCCTCTCGGTTTTTGTTGGAAAACCTAAATGGAGGGACCCACCACTTGGTGGCTTTAATACAAACAGTCTATGGAGGGACTCTCCATAAAATCTTATGGAAGGTACCATCTTGACCATCAGAACCATTGATTCAGTAGTATATGGTTTAGTGGACTATAGTATATGAGCTTAAAAATTGTAGGTATATCAAAATTTTACAAAGCATAGCATATCATGTAAAGAAATGGAGTACATGCAATGTAATGTTTAAAATCTTAGTCATGCCGGAGTTTCAACTTTTGATTGGAATAATATAATTTTGATATCATGTCACCGGCCCAACTTATGGTGTTGGTGGCAAATTAGAAATGGAGGAACCAAGGAAATGAAAAAGAGATGACAATTTTAATATTATGTCCTAATACATTTTTGTACAATTTTAATATAATGTTGTACAACAAAAATACAAATTTTGGTTCATCTTGGCGAGTATGGTAGCATGCTAAGAGATTTCAAGTGTCGACATGACACAAAAAGATAGGAGAGATTACATGTGTCAAATAATATCAAAGTTTCCATAATTTATAAGAAGCAAAGTTTCGACAATGTCACCTAGCACAGTATGAGATTTCGAACCATGAGTGCATAATGTATAAAATTAAGGTATGTTCCCCCAAAACAAACTGTAGTCCATCTTGTAACAAACCAAAGCATATGAGGTAAGGCAATGGCCGTTGATCTAACGGAGTCGACTAGAAGGTAGTCAACAACTTGAGTCAACTAGATGAAGTAACATGGATGAAGTATTAGTCTAACAATGTTCGCTACGGATAAGGTTCTAAGAGTAGTAGCAGTCAAATGATGAAGTTTCAATCAGTCAAACCAATGGTGATCGGTTTTGTTCTACAAATACAAAGCAAAGGCACCTCAAATAGCACATCCAAGACATCCCTAAGCATTCATTTTTGCGATCAATTCGCCCATACTACTATTGTGTGCTTATTCGTTATTCTTGTGCTAAGTTATTTTGTTTTCTATATTCTCTTCTACTCCACTCTTATCTATGAAAGAAACATGCTTTTGTATAAGGCTTCTCCACCTCTGAAAGGAGATGACTTTTCATATAGTGGATTCAAAGAGCGTGGAGGAGAAGCTTGGGGGTTGTTGAACCATGTAAGTTCCTGAGTGTTAGCATGTTTCATTATTTTCCTCTACTTGTATTTATAATCTGCTGACCCACTATATCTAAGGCTTTGCCTTTGCAAGAACACTCAAAAAAGAATTTGAATTTTCAAGTGCAACTATTCATCCCCTTTTAGATGCTTCACAATGTTAACAATATATGGTTTAACAAATAAATATTGTATAAATATCATAACTTTACAAAATCTAGCATTTAATATAAAGAAATGTAGTCCCTACAACAGCAACCACCAAGTCTTATCTCACTATGTGGGATCATGGATCATTCTACATCATTAGGTTATACCCCTTACTATATCATCATTTATATTTAAATATATTTTATTGTTGCTAACCAAGTCCTTTTAAGTCTACCCCTTCCTCGTTTGATTGCACATTTATCATAGTTTCACATATATATCCCTACCATCTTAAACGTGTCTCTCGGAGTTTTTTCTCAATATGTGCAACATCGACTCTCTCTAATATTTTCATTTTTATGTTATCCATTCTCGTATGTCGGCACACCCACCTTAACTTCCTCGTATATGTGACTCTCATCTTCTGCTCATGTGTTCGAGTAATAATCCAAATTCAACTTCATATAATATAGCGAGTTTAACCGTCATTTTGTAAAACTTTCTTTTAAGTCTTAAATATACTTTACGATCACAAAAAACACTTGACGCTCTTCGCTATTTTAACCATCCCGCTTGTATTCTATGAGAGACATCTCTCAATCCCTCTATCATTTTGCAAAAATGATCCTAAATACTTAAAATTTTATAGACAATTCATCGTCTTCTATCTTAACAATTGTCTCATCTAATATTATTAAACTTAAATTCTATATATTCTGTTTATACTCTACAAAGCCTAAAACTTTTCACTTCTAGCGTTTCTCATGAAGATTCAAGTTTAACATTTACTCCTTCACGAGTTTCATCAACCAAAATAATATCATCTGAAAGAAATGTAATACATGATGTATAAAAATATAGTACAGTGCAAAAACAATGCAATACATCATGTCATAATGTTCTTGTATTTTTTTTCTAAGGGGACTAAATTGTAATTTATCAAAACTAGTGGATTTAATTGCAAAATATCAATTAAAAAAAAACTAATCCCAATTCTACAAAGCCCTATGTTATTATTTTATTTTATTTTGGTTTTCCTATTCATTACAAACAGCAATGCCTCCTCCGTGCGTCAAAGTAACCCACGTTGATACCTCCTTCAATGAGGAGATCGATTCGAATCTACTACTCTCTCGCTACTTCACCAAGCAGCCGCCACCCTCTTGCCGGAAGAAATTCCTGCCCTTGCCAGAAGCAATCGCTGCCCTTATCGGAGGCAATCGTTGCCCTTTTTCTGGAAGCGATTATTGCCCTTGCTGGAAACGAGTTGTTACCCTTGCTAGAGGTGATTGCTACCCTTTTCGTAAGCAAATGTAGGAAACGATTCTAAGGTTCGAGTCGTAAAAACAACCTCTTGTAATGCAAGGTAAGACTGCGTACAATAGACTCAATGTAGTCATGGGTTCGAGCTTTGTGCACCGAGCTACCCTTTTTTAATATCATATTAAGGGTGATTCGAGTCTTCTTTATTTGTTAATGTGCACACAAGTTATGCTCAATATTCCTACACTCTCATCTATGAAATAGCTCATTCGTATGATCAAGCATTGTAGGCACCCAAACAATGATATCTCCGACGAAAGCACCCAAAGGTACCTAGTATGTTCAAGAGGACTTCCATAAATTGATAATGCTTAGATCATGGAGGATGAACATCGATGGCTTGCCCTTGGCTACTTGAGGGAATGAGGAAATCATTGCTTCACCCATCTACAAAGATGTCTCCACTTTGAACTCGTGTGGCACTGCCATACTTGAATTGGAAAGTCTAATCATCTCTTATTCAACATAGTCGAGTTCTTAGTGTGTAGAATAATGCAAAAAAAAAAAAAAGGATAACTTTAGTCCAATTGAATTTTAAAATTTGTTTTTATTGTTTATTAAATTGAGTTATTTGCTAATTTAGGATCATCACATTTTCTTTTTTGGTAATTAATTAAAGGGATTAGTGTATTCAGAATTATGATCGTGTGTTTCCCAATTTTTTTATTTATTTCCTAATCTTTTATTAGGGTTAAATTTATTAAAGTGGTCCCAAGTCTATATAATTTTCATCTTTTTCAATTATTAAGAATTTACATTAGATTCTGTGTGTGAGAGTTTCTCTCTTTGTGAGGTTGGTTCAGTTAGTTTGTTCATTCTACTATGTTAGGCCAATTAAAAGGTATTTTTATAATCTTTATATAATATTCCACTAGTAAGTTTTGTTCTCTATGAGATTGTTGGTTCCTAATGCTGCATCACCTTTCCTAACCAATCAAACTTGGCACGATAATGGAGCAATCCAACGGCCTAATTTTGTACGTGTTGCAATTAAAAAAAAAAGACATAAACCAATTAAAATATATCAATCAAGAGAAAAGGCTTCGGCCAGTCAAGTTCAGTATGCTTGTACACACTTGAGGTAAAGTTATAAAGGAGTTGTCACTTTTCTTGTCATGTAAATTTCTGGAACAGAGATCATGCATCAAACCATATTAATTTTGATTACAAAAAAAAATTATGAAAAGGTTGAACTCTAAACTAAATAACATTGATAATTGCATGAAACGTGTCTGCATTTTCCATATTATATTGAGCAATTAAAACAACTATTAGCTGCATAGTTTGCAACAAAAATTCACTTTCAGTGTCATGTTCTTATTTGGGATAGATAGTTCAGAAAAATGGATTCTTATAGCTTTTTTATAAACGCATCTGTTAACATAATATGTAACGATAATTAATGGGAAACAGTTACCCAGGTTGGACCATGCATAGCTGCATTCTCTGGATCGAGCTATTGCAGCCTTGAGGAATTTTACAGATGTATTGAACTGCATGCTACCTAGGCTGTATAAACCAAGTTGATGCCATTGCACTGCATCATCAGCATCCACTTCAATTGCCTGCAATAAATTTATTTACAAATCTATTAAGAAAGTTCTACGAGTCATCACACAAAGAAACCATGATTGAATACAACAATGTTCTAACATAAAGAAGAAAGTGATGCAATACAAAAATTGGCATAGTACATGTAGGGTTTGAAACAAGCAATCACAAAAATGCCTTAGCATAGATAAACAATTAGTGTACAATCTATGCACACTTGTTTGCTTTATTAATAATACAGCCCGTTAAAACAAATAAGGCAAAATTAAGAGCTCAGGATGCATTTTCCAATAGTGGTTTTAGAAAATCTTGAACTGACAGTCTGAATTTACTCAAGCATCCATCAAAACGTAATAGAAGAATTGATGGTGTTGCAAAGACACAATGAATGAAGTTGACAACTAAGGAATATAACAGACTCTGGAAATATAACATAATCCAAAGCTCATAAGGAAATAAGTTTTGTTCGAAACCAGTTGCATAAAATTGTGTTTATCCTAACTATATTTGGATTGATTACATGAATTGTGTCCCTCCTTTGAGCTTTATATTAGATTAAATCACTAAGAATATTCAAATCAATTATCCAAATTATGAAGGGAAGCCTTGGCGTGTGACCTAGAGGTTGCGGGTTCGAGTCTCGAAAATAACCTCTTGCAAAGCAAAGTAAAGCTATGTACAATAGACCCTTCCCTGGCCCCGCATTGATGGGAACTTCATAGACCAGGCTACCCTTTATTGACTAATGTATCTACCTCTCCCCCTTACACTTGTCATTCTAATTGATTCAACTCCATATAGAATATGTTGGTCGCATTTGGGCATGTGCTTCTTATCAATAATAAATACTATAGTATTCATAAGACCAGCATTCAAATTTCAGATGATAGATAGTATTATGAAAGTTTCAGTCTTAGACGTTGAAAAGTGCATCTGACATGCAAGAATATTTTCAAGGTATATCCCAACTTTTCCATATAACACATAGATTGTTGGCCCTCACTTACAAAATCAGAGGTGTTGCTAAGATATTCCAGGGTTGATAGAAAAACAAGGTTGGCCAACTTAGCTGAGCAGCATGCTTCTTATTTGGACAATGCCAAAAGGAATAAGAACGTAAATTCTACTGGTTGGCCCAATTCATTTTTAAATAAGAAATCACTTATTAGTAGGACGAGATTAGCAAGCAAATAAAAATACTGATCAATAGATAACTGTTGGAAAGACCCTTTATTTTTCTACTTTTTAAAATGGTAGCATCCCTTATCAGTTATCAGCAGGTTTAACAGAATATTTTTTTTTAAATATGGTCAATATACAATAATGATAGCCCATGTCAGTCAACTAAGTATGTCTTGCTACTATTAGAACAGAACGGCTAAGTTCCAGGTCAGACTCATAGGCAATGATCATGTCATATACAAGCTGCTGAATGCTAATATACTTCCATCATGAGATCGAAACGAGTGTGCAGAAACAAATTAACAACAGCTAACATTTCCTTTGAAACATAAGCATCAAGGGTCTAACAGTCTTAGCTAAATTGGAAGTATCACCCTTTTTAATGTGCAGAGAGCTAGCTCATCTGCTTCATCCAAGTCTGTCTGCTCAGAATAAAATGCAGCTGCAATTTCATGTTGAGCTTTATAGGCCATTGCCAACCCTGCCCAAGCTACAGGAAGATCAGTACTTGTAGCATCACCTTCTTTCAGAATCGATGCCATTTCATTCACTGCCCAAGTAAGCTGCTCCCTGGAACCCTGTGACCTTAGAGCATCTTTGATTCGATGAGTTGCTATTGCATACCTAGTAGACATGTTATTAGGCTCTAGTGTTGCTGCCTGCAGATAGTCATTAATTTTGCAAAAAATTAATATTGAAAAATGAAAAAAATAAATAAATAAATCATGTAGTTGAATCTTCTGACTTTGTAGACTATTGATCAAACAATAAATTAACAGACTATCCAAACATTTATTTGGAGATACAGACTGAGTTATTTAGTTGGAACAAATTGCTTTCTGGATTAGTAAGCAAAGAAACAAAGAAAACTACCTTCTCCAGGCACTTTTTGGCACTCCTATGATCACCCAGTACATAATATGCATTTGCAAGATTCACCCATATTGTTCCAGATCGGAGATCAGATTTTAGCATTGCTAATAAGCACTCCTTTGCGACAGTTGCAGCTTCTATTTGTTGCAAAAAAGCCCCTTGTCCTGCATTGGCACCTGGACCTAAAATGTTCAAGGATGTCAAAAGGGCTGGTGGTTCACTCTGAGATGAAACTATGAATGAAAATGTTATTAATTCAATATTAGTCCTGTTTGATTGTGAACCAAACATCTGGTTTACATTCTCCATCATAAAATTTCTCATAACCATTGCATAATTTTGCCACACTTTAACCATGCTACTGGGAGAAGTAGATAAAAAAAAAGAAGCTAGATTATTGATCTACTAACAGTGTCTTATTCGATTGATTAACCATCCTTAACACCAATGACCAAACCGTAGTTGGCATATCATCCTCAATCTTACACTAATCCTACTACTGTTCATGTGTTGATGCCAACTCTCTTACCCACGTCTTCATTTTCCTCAACACTAATAAGATGAGGCAGCTACTGTGTCGATCCAATGAAATACTTCTACTTCTACTATTCAATAGAGAAGAAAAACAATGACCACACATAATGTTGTAATAGTGAAGGAACCAACAGTGCATAAAATTAATGGTCCAGAGACTTAACCAGAATACTGCAAATGACTAAGAACAAATTGGTCCATTGGCCGCATCAACCCAAACTAATAAGGAGATTTGAGAGCTCAGATAGATTTTGCATATAAAAAGAAAAAAAATTAAAGCACCTCAATGAAATAGTTGAAATGTATGAATCAACATATTTTGTCCAGAAAATGTTTTGCTACTCAATCAATTAGAAAAGAACTAATAAACGGATTATATCAAAATCATACCAGGAATAACTGGAGCATATTTGCACAAAAGCAGAATTGCATGGTTCATCAGAGCAGCTGGATGATTTTGGTCTTTCAGGAGGAGATCTTGGAAGCATTTTGCAGAAAGTTTCAAGTTGCCACTACAAGTTAATTAGATCTTATTACAAGATATGCAAAAGAGGAACTGAAAAGTAATAGGAGCATTTTTGTTGATCAATATTCAACACTGAAGTTTATTAACTTGCTTGCCCCCATCAATATTATTAGTGGATTGCCAATTGGTCAAACAGAAAGAAAAAAAGGATGCATATTCTTTTTTTTTTTTTGGATAATTCTGGTATCCAGCTATTCGAACTGACTATTCCTGGGTGACCGATCCGTCCCCACAGAAGTTTTCCACCTGTCACTAGGGTAAATCGGAAAGCACTAATAGAGGCCCATCCGGGCACGACCAACATTCTTAGGCCCGCTTCTCATTGGAGGGAAAATCCCTTGCAATGTGTCGCATCTGAGATTCGAACCTTAGATCTCTTGGTTATTCATTAGAAGGTCTAACCATCACATCATTGCCCAGGGACAAGGATGTACATTCATGAACATAAACCTAATGCTATCAAGGCACATCAACATTTTAGACCAAATATGCCAGACCATATAACATTTTTTACCTACCATAGCTACGTAAACACAATGTGAATCTAGTAGCAGTAGGGTTATGGCAATCACTTTGTTAATTGGATCTGCAAGATTAATGACAACAGACTCATCTTTCTCGCAAGCATGAAGCTAAGCATTGACCTTTTGTCTACCTCATTTCAGTGGCACTTCATACGGGGGAATTTAAGATTTCTGTTTTTGTTTAATTAAGGGGCTAGATTCAATTATGTTGGCTAATTTGTGACAGAATGGCACACTGTCTAAGGCCAGCTCTCAGCAGGAAACAGATGCAAAAATGCAGAAGTCATGGAGGAAAAAAAAGAGGTAAAGAGACAACAAGAGTAATTTGCAGCTGCCCACAACCTGCACAAAGCACGCTTTTGCTCAAAGAGAAATGGAAAAGAGTTGAAACACTGTACGCATTTCAAGCTACTAGGCAGTCTCAACTATTCTTTCAAAAAATGAAAAATCCAAGTACCAACCAGATAAAGAAGAAAGAAATGTTAAAAAAAGAGAAGGAAGAGATGAAATCAAAGTCATTGTTCACTTGAGGCTCTGATACTCTGTTATGGGTATGAAAAATGAGTCCATGGAGCCAGAGTCGTCTTCCACAAATAGAAATCGAGTGTAATGAAGAGAAGATAACAAGATTTACCTACTGTTGTGTCTCGATAGGGAAAATGATGAGATTTACCTATTGTTGTGTCTTAACAATGAAAATGATAGTGTCTTCTGAGGAAAGGGAGGAGCACTGTTCATAATTGAGAGAGGAAGTACTCACATCAGGGTTCTTGTCACTAGGAAAGTAGTGTTCTTCAAGGTGCTCTAAGCACTTGTGTCACATTCGAAGACTCAAAGCACTCTCATATCTGCCTCTAGAGAAAGAAGAGCACAAGTTAATAGTGGATCGAGTGAAGGTGGGCAGGTAGGGATGGGGTGGGGGTGGGAATGGGGGCAAGCAGGAAAATTATTATTAATATATTATATCATACCCTATATGTTACAAAGTATAATATAAGTTATATTATAACCTTAATTATATATCTATTATATAATTGAGGTTATAATATCAGGGTTAATGGGCAATAGTAAAATTACACTAATATTATAAGTTAAGGTTATATCAATACGTTATATTAGATTAATAGGTTATATAAATTAAGTTATATATATAATAGATTGTTTTTTTACTAATAGATTTACACAAATTTACTGTGCTCATGCTCTAAATTTGGACCCATTTTTGACGAGTTCCCATGTCACAATATAATTCTATTTCCGCCCAAATTGAACAGATGTGGATGGGGGGAAAAATTGAGCTTCTAATAAACATAACTTCATTGGCATTATTTACCTATGGTTGTCTAAGTAAATGATTGAATAAGCTAATGTAATTTGTTTTTGTTTTCATCCACCTAAAATACTTTCTTTCTCCCCTACTTAACTACACAGCATAAATGATAAGATGGCATCAGATGTTCAATTCCATATTATGTTTATCATTATACAATCAAGGAAGAACTGTAGGTAATTCAAAATAGCTTTGACAATTTTCAAGGTTATCGGCATCTCTGGTTCTTATAGGCTCTCATGCATCTATTGCATTTCAGGTTCCTTTGTATTCCAAAGGTTATTGTAGTAATTGACAATTGCCGACATCTAATCAGAGTTATTGCAATTTGCAAACAAAAGACTCTCTCCAATGTCTTTCAGATTTTCCCAACAAACCATCAATGAATCATTTAGACAATAAAACTGCAGACTACGTATGAACAAACCAATAAAGTGCAGCTTATTCCAAACAAAGTCATCTATTCAAATTAACACCATAAACATATAGATTAAACATTTTCAAAATGAAAATTCAGCAGCTTTACTGGTATGTCTTAAACATTGTAACTAGCTAGAACAATTAAAGAACTAAAACACTTCAGACACAATCAGTCAAATATATTTTACAAACCTTTGGAGGTATGCAATTCCTAGATTTGCAAGGGCATCCAAGTAATCTGGAATAATTGTTATAAGAGATGATAAAACTGATATTGCACCCTGCAAAATGAAAAGGTTCAAAAGGTCATACACAAAGAGCAGCTAAATGAACACGGTAAACTGTAACTTAGGAAAACATGAAGGAATAAACCAATTTCAATAATTGTGCACCTGCAGACGACCAGTTCTGAGAAGAATCAGTCCCAGCATATTCCAGAAAGCTGCCTGTCTAGTATCAGATTCGATTGAACATTTTAACTTCTTTAGGATTTCCTCTAATTCATCCATTTCGAACTCTCTCTCAGAGTTATCAGCAGAATTTGCAAGCAGAAAGCACTAAGAATAGGAAAAGAAGGAATAAAAGCTCAGCAGTCTCTCAAGTTGTGCATTCATATTTCATATGTTGTAGGGAAATAGTTAACAGCCTCTATTTGTGCATTCAATATTTAGACATAGCATATGCACCTGTGCATGATGAATCAACACTAATGACAGAAGATCTGGTCTTTGAACTTCTTCTTCATCCTTTTGTAGTATTTCTGCTGACTTTTCAAATGCCAAAATTGCCTGTAAATCAAGAGGACTACATTTAGTTGCACTAATGCAACACAATAATCTATGGTTTGAAACACACTTATCACCTTCTGTGGTTGGCCCATCCTCTGGTACATTAGTCCAAGGAGAAAGTGTGCATGAGCATTCTTTGGCATCTTTCTTGCCATGTGTACCAAACCCTACGGTGTCAATCGCTTTTGCATGAGAATTGTTAATGGTTTCATATGATTGTAGCAAACTAAAAATGAATAAAGAGAACATAAGGATTAGGTGTAGCAAACTATATCAGAAAAATAAAATAGATAACATAGAATGCATGAGAAGAAGTCAATTTATGTGTGAGAAGAAGTAATTTGAACTCACTCAACCCAAATGACAAACCCTACCTAAAGGACTTGCCACACCCCAATTACGCTCCGATTAGGTTTCCTAAAGTCTAATAATCAATTTGGTTCAACTTACATAAACAATAAAAATTAAAATTAAATGGCACTGAAAACTTCAATCAAAAGCATAATATATAGTAGAAGTTGACTTGAAATTGTCTAAATTCAAGTAATATTTCTTATACTGAAGGATGAAATTTGTGTAATTAATGGTACAATTTATATTTTGAAAGAAATACAAAGTAAATACAGTTACCTATTCTTTTTTCTGTTAGGTGCTCATTTTTTGTGTTTTATTGCACTCATATTGAAATCAAACTTTTTTCTTGCATTTTTATTAGTGTTCCCAACTAAAGGTTATGCTAAATGGAATAAATCAAGTGCTATGTTTCTAACACAGAGATTAAGCAATTCATATCAAATGTAAATTGCATAAATTTTGCTCTGAATAGTCTTTCTATATTTTGAAGCTATTTATTTATGTTTTGATAGCTGACTTGAGTAAAATTTGAACTAAAGATTTAATTATTGTTCTTTTTTTAAGGAAACAAAGCTTTTACACGGGCAATTGCTTATCAAAAATGTTTTAGTTCCATCAACTTAACTTTATTTTCATATTAAAAATGATGCAGAAAAGTTATTAAATATTAACCTTATATCGTCAAGTGGCAACAACTATACAAGTAGGCAACAACATTTAAACGAGTAGGCAACAACATCTCAAAAACTATTAACAATATACATGAATTTTTAAAAAAAAATGAATTTTTTCTCTTTTCAATGAAAAAGATTACATTAAGAGATTTAATCTCATTTTGATGATTTTCAACTTGAAAAAATAAGCTTAATACTAACACCAATATTAATTTATATGAGCACAGTGTTGAACACAGATTTGTTTTCCGAATGTAAAATATACATCTCATACATGATAAAAAAAAATCTTCAATTAGCTAATAAGTTCGCACTTCCTAAAAGGAAATAAGTAGAAATAATTAGCACTTTTAGCAAAAAGATAAGTAGAAAGGAAAATTTAAAAAGTTGACTTGTTTATCAAAACTAGAAGTTACATAAGATATAATATAAACACTTGATGACAATATCTCTATAAGCAAGGTGGTTGAGATTTTTGAAATAATTTGTAACATATTGCTCTAATTCTTGGGTGAATAAGTGTTCACTCTACATTTTTTTTATTTTGAAAAAATAGGTTTTTCTGTTATGCTTGATCTTATATTGGTTTTATGTAAGTTTTCAGATGTAGGACAATTTAAAATTATAAAGTAAAGGCAAGCCAGCATATTTCTCTTTTCAAAAAAAAAAAAAAATTAATGCAATATTAAATCTCATAAAAACTTACACAAATAATTATGATGAGTTTAATAAAGCATAGGACATGTCACTTTTTTAATACCAAAAAGAGTGGTGCATCGAATGAAAACATTAGTTCTTGTAACATTGAAAGATCAACCTCGTAGTTTTCTAACATCTAGATTATATAATTATCCTAGAACATGTATTCATTTTTGTACATGCCCACCAGCATCTCTTAATTTACTATTGAGAGTTAGACTTAGACTAGCACTACCGAAATTGAGTGCGGGATAAGGTATATGTGTCCCCGAGGTCTCATATGATTCATCAAATCTATAATGAAAAAACTGAATACAATGAACCTTGATCAAAATTTGTCACTTCAACTCTCGGGCATATCGTGATAATCACAAGCTTCATTTTGTTTGTCACCATTACATCAACGTTCATATTAACTCTTGATAACTTTGCGCCATAATAACCATCCTAGGTTGTGTGTGTGTAACTTATTCACACATCCAAGGCACAATTGTTGGAGTCAATGTTACATAAATTTCACCAGTACCACTACTCGGTGCATCTCTATTGTTATCGCCTATATTAGTAGTTGCATTGTTGTCAACATCATGGTTTACAATTTTGAGACGTATTGGAGTTTCAATTTAGGATCGAAACGATACAATTTTGGAATCGTATTGTCATACCATTAGGTACTCTTTAAATATAAAATATATTAATTAAAAATATTGTTATAATATTTGATTACTATAAATACTTACTTTTAGGTTAAACTAATATTTTAAAAATTAAAATTGAGTAAATATTACTTTAGCATTAACCAATGTCTAGACGTAATAATTAGGATTATATAAGTTTAAATTAAATTCACATTTAATTTATTTTAATTAGTTTAAAGAGGAAATTTTTTCGAGAATAAAAATAAGGGAAAAAATTTAAAATAATATAAATAATATATATATATATATAGGGAGTCGAAGAAGAAGAAAGAATTAAAAGGGAAAAGAAATAATCATTAAAAATAATGATAATATAATAATAGTTTAAAAATGAAGGACAAAACAACCTAAAAAAAATTAACCGTTAAAGAAAAAATTAAATTGAAAAAAAAAAACTCAATGCAGCAGCCACGGGGCTCACGCGAGGCCTCCACAACTGCTATAGAGCCTAGCAAACACTTCGCGCGAGGCCCCACGTGCAGAGGCGCGGGGAGTGCTGATGTCGTCACCATGTCGGTCGGCGGGTGGAACGAGATGTTTCACCCGTGCCACCCGATAAGGCACGAGATTTTAAGTCATGGTCAACATAACATCATTTCAAACTTATCATCAAGCTAGTATCAAAATCCAAAATAGCTTTGTCATTCTTATCATGTTCTTGCTCATCAATTGTATGAGTAGATTTTGATGAATCATCAATTGGCTCTTCCACTTGACAACTACTTTTATTAATTAGATTTAGAAGATTCTATTTTTCTTTAGTAGATATTGCAAGAGTGTTGTCTTCCGATTAACTGTGAGCTTATCTTGTGTTTGGGTTTGATTGGGGTAGAAATGTTTAGGAATATCTAGGTCGATCAGAATAAATCAAAATTTTCACTTATCAATCTGTTGAATAAAATGATTGTGATGAATCGCTACTTCATTAAGAAATGGAATCTTAAACTCAATAACACTCCGCCAATCCATTGGATCATCCTCAATTTAAATGAATCCAATACCAAATGAGTATACATCACTAGCTAGACTAATGTTCTTCCTTCACTTTTGTTATTGTCCTTAATTGGTATTATGGTGAATGTAGATCATTTTCTCCAAGTAACAATAAGGCAATTTTGCACTTTTGTATAAATAAGGGAGAGAGTTGATCAATTCCTTTTGCAACCACTTGAAGATGTTGTCTATGAGAGAATCTATAATAAAATCGAAAGTTTATCCACCATATTATAACCACCACCACACAGCTACACAACTGTAAGAATAAGTGAACAAAATTTGTGTTGAAAATCACTATGATAATTTATTTATATTTACTAACATCTATTTCTATTAATAATAGAAAAATATTCAACTTTCAAAGAGAGTTACCAACATACTCTCGTTAAGAACCTTATCAGCTAACTCTTTATTTGGCTAGTCTTAAATTTACATTTATAAGGGTCAATAAGAGATTATGTGTGGTTAGACTATATCGGTATTTTATATTGGTATTAATATGTTGGATCAAGATAATTACCAAAATTTATCAAAATATATAATATTATCAATAATTAATATTAAAATTTCCTTATTATTAAAAAATTACAAATCTACCAAATGAACATATTTTCCCATCTGATTTTCTCATCTTCCAATGATTATATCAACATAAACATTAATAGTTTGTTGGCAACTATTGGCACCTCTTAATTTTTCTAATGTTTCATTAATTAGGTGTATGTGTTGTTTATTTGTGCCTTATTGTCTATGTCATACAAAAGCCTTCATTGTCATAAAAAATCCTCCAATATAGCCCCAAAATTTAGCAAACATAACATTTTATTGTGCCTCCCTACCCTTAGTAGTACTAGAGTACTAAGAGGCTTCTCAGTTCTCAAAAGTGAACATGATCTTAGATCCAACTTTTTGGAAATGACCTTATATAGGAAGAAATGAGTTGTAAATCAAGTTGCTTTAGACCATATATTCTCTGTATCAACAAATTTCCTTATTGATCCATGAATCGACGAATGATGACTTTAAAGGAATTATGTTAACAATTACCCCGTTTTACTACCTTATTCACTAGATCAAAGTTTACTGTTGTTCTCCATCATCAAATCAATCCAACATATTGCATATGGTGTCTAGAATGACGTTGGATATTCTTGCTCACACATTTCTCCAAACCCTCTTGAGGTTGGCACAATTGTGAGTGGCCATTGCATTATATATTCTGCATTTATCTCTCTAGCTACATAATTCATTGCGCAAATTAGGCAATATGTAAGATGGATCATGATATTATGCACTTGAGACGTGTGATCCCACCACTACATTTTAATCATATCACAACGTAAACAACGTCAATAATATCAATTCCCTACTCAACGTGTGTCTCCAAGTTGAATCATAAGACTACTTTTTTTAGTGTCATTTGTCTACTTATGCATTATTAAAAAGTTAATATATCAAAAACTATAACGACACCCATAATAAATAAATATACAAATACAACTATAACACTATCCACACCTAGTAATCACATTAATCCAACAACAACAATAACCAAGCTTTATCCCACTAGATAGGATCGGCTATATAGATCTTTCTACGTCATTAAGCTCTAACCCTTACTATATCATCATCTATATTTAAATAAATATTATCTTATACATGTTTGTATCATCTTAAGTGTATCTCCCGAAAATTTCCTGAATAGGTACAACCTCGACTTTCACTCTATATTCTTATTTCTTATCATGTTCATCCTCGTATGTTCGTACATCAACAGTAACATCCTCATTTCTGCAACTCTCATTTTCTGCTCATGCGCTCGAGTCATAATCAACATTCAGTTTCATATTATATAACAAGTTTAATCATCATTTTGTAAAACTTCCCTTTAACCTTTAGAGATACTTTACTATCACAAGGAACACTTTACGCTTTCATACATTTCAACCATCTTACTTGTATTCTATGTAAGACATCTCTCAACCTCGCCATCCTTTTGCAAAAATGATCATAAATACTTAAAGCATTTATTCTTTCACATGTCTTATATACCAAAACAATATCATCTGCAAACATAATGCACCATGACATGTCTGGAATGTGTCCATGATTAGTGTAAAAAGATAGAGACTTAGAGTTGATGTAACCCTATCTTTATAAAAAAACGCTTTGATTAATCCGCCTGAATCTTCACTCTTGTCATTATATTCTAATACATATTCTTAATTATTTCAATATATGTTATACTAACACCTTTTCTAGAATTCTTCACATAACTTCTCTCGATACTTTGTCATAAGTTTTTTCTAGGTCAACGAATATCGTATGTATCTTGCTTTTGTTCAGAGAATATGTATAGTTTCTATTATTGACCTCTAAATATCAATCCAAATTCATTTTCGATCACTATTTTCTATTACTCTTTCCCAAAATTTCATGACACATTAGCTTACTACCCGTATAATTCACACAGTTTTATACATCTCCTTTGTTTTTATATAAGGGGACTAAAGTACTTACCCTCCACTCCCTCCACTGATTAGATTTTTTTTTCAATATCACATTGAATAACTTCGTAAGTCATTCAATACTTTGATTCTCTAAGCACTTCCATACCTCTATCGAAATATCATCTAGTCCACCTGCTTTTCCATTTTGCATCTCATTTAAAGTCTAAATTTGAATTCTACGATAAATGTTTAAATTTATATACTCCTCTTAAACCTTTATTAAAAAGTTGATGAAAAAAATTCTTCCATCGCTCTTTTATTTCCTCATCGTTCACTAGTACCCTATTGTATTTATCTTTAATGCATCTTAGTTGGATAAGATCTCTTGTCTCTATCTCGCTTTAACTATTCTATGTATATCTCTTTCCCCTTCTTTTGTATCTAGCTATCAATATAAGCGTTCAAAAGTTTCATTCTTGGTTATATTCACCGTTTTCTTAGCCTCTTTCTTGAGTACTATATATTTTTTTCTTACAAGTGTATAATAACTTATAAGCTATTCATTTCCCTTTCACTTTCACTTTCTACTATACTATCTCGTTCCACCACAAGATTTTTTACCTATGGTGCACATCCTTCTGACTCATCGAATACACTCTTAACTACCATTTTCAACTTTAATGTCATCTTATCCCATGTCATATTCGAGTCGCTATGTATTTCTCTTAATACACCCTCTTTAAATATATTTTATTTCCCCTCCTTTATCTTTCATCACTTAATTCTACTAGGAGTCATATATGCTTTCCTTGATATTATGCTTAGGCGTATATGCAACATTATTAAGCTATATTATGTATTTAAGTTTTCTTCAGATGATCTTGCAATCTTTATAAATTCTTTTATCCTTCTAAGCCATAAGAAAGTAAATTTGCAACTTATTGTTCTCACTTTAAAATGAAACCAATTGTTCTTCTCTCTTCTTCAAAAACATATTAGCTTATTATAAGTTCATATGATATCTCAAAATCTAATCTAATTTTCCCTTTTTCATTTCTGGCTCCAAAATCAAAACCCCATGCACTATATCATATTCTTCATTTCTCACTCCTATGTGCCCATTTGAATCTTCTATCAAAATCATGAATTTTTTAATTACCTCATCTCGATCTTCCGAAAATCTAAATTTGGTGTTTTCATCTAATCATACTTCATGTGCATATACACTAATTATATTAATAGTTTCTTTCATCACCAATATCTTAAGAGTTATAATCTTATCCTCTTTTTAACTACTCCTATAATTTCATCTTTTAATGAACTATTTACAACAATATTTACTTCATTTCTTATTTTATCTTTTCTGTGTACCATAACTTAAACCCCGAATTCTCTATCATCTTTGCTTTCTCTTCTACCAATTTTGTCTCCTAAACATAATATTAATTTTTCTCCTAATCATCGTATCTACCACCTCCATTATTTTATCGGTGAGTATTCTTATGTTCCAAATCTAAAATAATTAATATTCATATAATATTTGTTCGTATCCAAGTTATGGTATGAGAACTCTTGCGTGTTTAATACTACATTCAATTCTCATGAGAAGTAGCGGTCCTTACTAAATGTTATAGTTTGATGGATCCATTCGTAAAATATTTGTCAATATTTGACATTGGCTAACAACCTAATACAACCATTAACATTTTTCCTCCGAGCTTAGAACCGGCATCGGCGATTTTGGGGACTCTTATTAAATACAAATTATTGAATTAATTCTTGAAATTTTCTAATCAAATAATTAATTAATACAAACAATATAAAAATTATTAATTATATTTTAAACAATTAACAATTATGTAAATATGATAATCAAATAATTACTATTATATCATTTAATATATATAATTTATATGTGTAATCGTTTTTAATTGTTATATATACATAACTATTAATAATTGTGTATATATAATTGATATATAAATGTCATATATAACCGGTATATGCTTATAATAACCAATACATATGTTTATAACTAATATATAAATTTATTATTTGGGACTTATATTTACAATATATAGATCAGTTAACTATTATATATGTCGAATTTGAATCAATCCCCTCTCGACCCCCAACCCCCCTCCATGATTGAAAGTCAAATATTGTGTTAATGCTTTCATTGGTCTTCTCTACTGCTCACGCCTTCACCGATGAGTTTCTCTACTTTATTAATTTAGCATACTGGTTTATAAAATTGAACGACCTCAATATGTTTATACCATAGTAACTGTTGTTCTGTCATCAACTAGAAAGACACTTAATTGCTCTCTAATAGTAAAGAACTTATTTTTTCAAAACTTCACAACTTTAGAAAATTAATGATGTTTGCAAATAAACCAAAAGGAAAGGTATCTATATAGCTCAATTAGCACTCAGACATAATATTTCACCTTCAAAATATTAAGTGAAAAGAGGACACAATTGAAAAGAAGAGAAACTCACAGCTTTGAGACCACTAACTTTCTCTTCACGTAACGTAGACACGCCATGACACTGTTGGTCGATATCTGGAAATGTGAGAAAAATAAACATTAACACTGAAATTCTGATGCTATTACAAGACAATATTGAGCAACCTACCTTCACCATCGCCCATATCAGTATCTTTTATCACCACCGTACTTTGTACTGTACTACTCTCATCCTTGTTGTCCCTGCAGATTTTGTTAATCCAACAATAGGATTAAAATAAGCATGTTAAACTGCAAATCAGAAAGGAAAAGTACAGAGCAAGCATCAAAGTTAGTAAAATCCAGCACACAACGCATACAACCTGAAACCTATAGAGAAGGGTCATCAAAGAACACAAAAAAAACCCCGCTTAACTTAGTAAAAGGTTGGTTCAAGGTACTAGGCCACTCATATTGCCCAACCCTCCACAGCTACACTTTTCAAAACCAATTTCATTTCCAAGGCAAGTCTAAGCAATGAACAGTATGAAGGCTGTGAAAGAGAAATTGGATCCCTCATAGTTATTAAAGGTGCTCACCTGGCTCCATCTAGGCACAAGTGCACAACCAAGCCAAGCGAGCCTCTTGTGCCTGTGCACCTTAAGGATGCACCTTGTGAGAGGAGGAAGAAATGGGTCTTGAGAAAACTGATGAAGATTTATGCTATGTTTACTCTAAGGCGTGGATAAGGAAGGGAAAGGAATTCACGGTGGAAACTTATCCTCGGAGGGAGAGAAGAGAAAGGATGAATACATCTCTTCCTTTGTGTATTTGTTTACCTTGATCGAGAAAGATGGATATATGCTAGGTAATGATGTAATTTTGTGAGTTAAAAAGGGTACATGCGTCAATTTTTTTGTTATATAGTGTAATTTTATGAATGCAAAGGGGTACATGCGTCATTTTTTTCTATCCTCTGCTTTCCGCCCAATTTTGAAGGGATCGATTTTAACTCCAAAATGATCCGCGGATGGATTGTCTTTCTCTTCCCTCTAAAAGTTGTTAATGAAGTAAACAATGGAAACTTTTCCTTAGTTTTGCTTTCCGCTCTCCCAAGTAAACAGAGCATTAGTTATACAAATCTGAAACATCTTGTGATGATGATAATAATATGATTGAAAAAGATGATGAAAATTTTGATGATTTAGATATTTGAAGTTTTTTTATTTAAATTTTGAGCATAACATATTTATTTGTCAGTGAATTTTCTATTTACATTATTGTTTAATATTTTGTGAACTATAGATTTGTTAGTGAAATATCGTGGTAAAAATTCCCTATATATGTTTGAATTATAAAAAATGTATACACAAAGTATCTTACTTCAGTAAGGTGTGCGCCTTAACTTGCGTTGTGCCTATACGCTTTTGGGTGTCTTACGCCTTAAATAACTATGGGATTCTTGAATCACTCAATCTCCAGGGTGGGTTTAGTGAAGGAAGAGTAGGGTGGGTTGTGAAGGAAGAGTAGCAAAAGGGTCATCCAAGTTAACCTCTATGTTGAGAACTCTGTTCATACATATGAAGCTCCAAAATCCAGATGGTATAAGTTAGAAAAATATTTTCATGTTCCTATTGTAAAACTTGAACTGAAATTCTAAATGACCATTAAAGAGGAATTATTGGCCTTATTGTGAACTGCATTATTCACTATGCCTTAGCTCGAACATTAGAACCAAAGTGGTTTTCAAGTTTTTTATGCTCCAAAAAGGTCTACAACTCATGTATATAGCCTCTGGGTCTAACTCATTTATCAAAAAATTAGGCATGAGCAGTGTTATCAGAGGCACGAGGCGCACCGAGGCACAAAAGGCTCCCTAGAGTTCGAGGCGCGCCTCTTAAACATGAGGTTGATTACTAAACTACTAACACACTCATATATAATATGTCAAATATGATAACTTTCAATATTCCAAACACACAAATATCAAACCACTAACCATGAGATAC
>JBBPFQ010680779.1:0-15255 GCA_037974815.1 Kaempferia elegans | reverse complement strand
GACGTTGAGTCCGAGCTCGTCGCTGGGCTCGGGCGACACATCCGGGCAGGCGACAGGTCCAGACTCGTCATCGGGTTCAGGTGATGGGTCCGGAAACGTCGCCTAGGCCGGCAAGGCGACGGGCTTGGACGCGTCGTCCGGGTCCCGCGATGCGTCTTGCTTCCGAAGTGGAGCTGCTGAAGATAAAACAGAAAGTTTTTTTGGGTTTCTTTGAACTTAGGATTTAATCGAATAATTTTATATTAATAATTTTAATCAATTTCTCGTTATAGTTGGAATAATTTAAATAGACTTAATTAAAGCCTAATAAAATTATTCATTTTAATATATATTTAAAAATATATTTTAAATTTAGATTTTTTTTAGATAATATATTTTAATTTAGCATATATACTTCTCTTTATTTTTATTTTATTTTAGACAATATATTGAGATTAATATTTTATATTCTAATTTTTGATCTTTTATTTAATTGTTGAAAATTAATGGCGGAAAATGAGAAACTATCAGAGTTGGAATTGAAGCGAAAGTCTACTGATATTGGTTGAGATTATGGGGTGGTGTATTGCAAAGATAAAAGAGATTGTATTACAATATTACATGCAAATTGTGTAAGAGGCTTATTAAAGGCGGAGTTTATTGGATGAAGCTTCATATTGCGGGTATTGTAAGATAAGTTGAAGCATGTCCTAAAGCATCTGATGAAGATAAAAAAAGGAGTAAGAGCTTATCTTGAAAATAACAAGAATAAGAAACGAGAAAGGTTGGAAGAACTAAAAGAAGAGAGGGTGGAAGTCAATATAGGTGTTGATGTAGAGGATGAAGATTGTTAAAGGAGGGAGATTCTTCTAAAAAGAAGTCAAAATACCTCGGGCCTATTGATAAATGGGCATCCACAATCGATCCAACAAAGGCAAGACAACAAAACATAAATGATGCATTGAAGTTAAATATTACAAATAATGTGCATGAGTGTCTTACAAGATAGATTTATGAGGCCGGGATTCCTATTCATGCAATTGATAATCAAAGTTTTAGACAATTTGTAGAGACAGTTGGCCAATTCAGCTCGAGCTGCAAACAGCCAAGTCAATATTTTCTAAGAGAGTCACTTTTGAATTAAGAAGTTGAGAGGACCAAATTATATCTAAAAAACATGAAGAAGAGTGGATGAAAAATGAATGTTCAATTATGACCCATGTATGGACGGATCGCAAGAGAAGTATTATGAATTTATATGTTAATTGTAAACTAACACTTCATTCTTTGGTTCTATTGAAAAATCCTTTGAGGCACACATCGAGACTTCTTTGAATTTGTGAAAAATACATCAATGAAATTGGTTCTCAGCATGTTGTTTAAGTAGTGACGGACAATACGACAAACAATATGGCAGCGACAGAGTTGTTAAAAGTTACACAACCTCAAATTTTTTGGACCTCACGTGCGACTCATACAATCAATCTCATGCTTGAAGCAATTGGAAAGCTATCCAAGTTTAGCAGTATGCTTGAGAAAGCAAAGACCCTAACAATATTCATCTATGCACATCATAGAATTTTGGCTATTATAAGCAAATATAACAAGAGGGATATTTGAGGTCCGGGATGACTAGATTTGCTACTTCATTTTTAACTTTGAAAAGTCTTAAAGACATGAAAGATCAATTGAGACTCATATTTACATTGGAGGAGTGGAGCAACACCAAATTAAAGATAGTGTGAAGGGGAAAATGACGAAGGTGACGGTAACAAGTATCTCTTTTTGGAATGATATTTCTTTAGCTTTGAATGTTTTCATCCATTTAGTGAAAATTTTACGCCTTGATGATAACATAATGCCCCCAATGACTTTTTTATTAGGTGCACTTAAATAAGCCGAGGAAGAGATTAGAAAGATTTTCAAAAAAAAGAAGAAAATGTCATCTCTATTTTAAAGATTATTAATGAAAAGTTTAAGGGTAGACTTGATATTCTTTTGTAGTTTATCGCTTACTTGTTGAATCCGGTTTTTTACTTCAAAGATCCAAGCATATCAAATGACACTATTGTTACGAATGAGTTCTTAAATTGTGTTAGAATTTTTCCCATCGATGAGGACATGCTTCACCATTTCTATTGATGAATTGTTGAAGTATATAAGTGTAAATTCGAAAACTTGGGAAAAAAGATGGTGGTCGCAACATATGAGAAGGTGGACGTGTACCATGACTTTGATCCGAACATTTCTTTCCTTTGGTTCTATTCACTAACATACATGTCTCTTTTACCTATTTTTGGATTTATTGATTTTTGCCTCTTTACTTTTTAAAGTTGGATGGTGGTCCAATTACGGTAGTTACACTCTAAACTTACAAAAAATGACAATGGGATTTCTTTCTTTAATATGTAGTTCATCTGGGTGAAAAAAATTTAGAGCTAATTTGAAGGGGTAAGTAACCATTTATAAATTATATTATCTATTTTTTCTTTTTATTAGTTTTAATAATTTTTAATTGTTTAGATACATGCTAAGAAGAGGAATAGACTCTAGACATTAAGATTGAATGATCTTATATATGTCAAATTCAGTGCTAATCTTACGAAGAAGAGTAAGAGAAATGGGTGGAGATTTGCTTCTATCCTCTCAAACTAGTGAAGCTTAAGGTTGCTTGTTAATGATGGTGATGAAGATGAGATTGAGCTAGGTTCGGGACTCACATGGAGAATGGTGGTAGAGGCCTCGGGAGTGGATGAAATGCTATAACCAATGAGAAACACAAGGAACATCCTTATTAGAGAACTTGATGAGAATTTAGATACATTGGAGGAGGAGAATGAAGAAGACATTGATTTTGAGTATGGTATGAGAGGATTATGAATATAGTTGATGTGCATGTGTAAATGATTTAGAAGATTAATTATGTTTTGTCTAGTCCTTATTGATTTGTTGAAATTTTGAATTTTAAACTTAGAATTTTAGTAGAAGTATTGATATTTCTTTTTTAGTATTAATATGGTGATGATTTTTTATTCTCTTGTTAATTGCATTTATTAATATGGTGACAAAACTTGCATTTTTATATTATGTATAAAAAATAGTAAAAAAAATTCAACCGCCTACACGGTCGAGGCGGTAGGCGGTCACTGACCACCCTGCCACTGCCTACTGCTATTTACAGCACTAGCTATTACGAAATCGTATATAATTTTTCTTTTGTCATTTCTTGTTCCAAAATCATAGCCCTCATGCACTCTATCATATTTTTCATATCTTATTCCTACGTGTCCATTTAGATTTCCTCTAACTAACATCATCTTGTTCTTTGAATTATTTTTGGATCTAGGTTTCTCAAAATCTATATTTGGCGTATTCATCTAACTTTAGTTGAGATGCATATATGCTAATTAAATTAATAATTTTTTTATTGTCATTGTCTTGAGAGCTATACTCTTATCTCTCTTCCTAGCAACTTCTATTATTTCGTCCTTTAACGAACTATGCACATCAATACCTACTCTATTTTTCATTTTTTTCCCTTGATATCATAACTTGAAACCTTAAAACCTAACTTGTCTATCATATTTGTCTTCACCCTACTCACTTTATCTATTATAAACATAAAATATTAATTTTTTTAATCATCTTATCCACTATCTTCATTGATTTGTTAGCAAGAGTTTCTATGGTCCATGTTCCAAATGTAAGACTGTCTTTCTTATCCAAATTAGTGTGCGAAAACTCTTGCATATTTAGCATTAGACCCAAGTTCTTATGGAAATATAGCGGTACTTAATGAGACGTTGTAGTCGAACCCTGCAATGTGTTTCTTCCGGAGAACAATCTAACATTAGTATAATAGTTTGAGGGATCCATATATATCATTTGCCAAAGTTTAGCATTGACTAACAACTTATGCAACCCTCCTTTTATTTAGGGTTGGGACCACCATGACGAAGTATTTGCCATGGGTGGAGTTTCAAAGAGACAAAATGAAGCAAATAAGTTAAAAGAAACGAAAGCCAAAGAAATACAAAGCAGAGCATAGAACACTTTAGATTGCCCCTAAGATGAAAAATCCAATAGAACAAAATCAAAATGAAGTTGATTAGCCATCGAGACAACAGTTGCTGTGTATTCACGTGATGAAAAGGTTCAATGTTAAATAGCCTCATCTTAATCAATCAGACAACTCAAACCAACAATAGAGATGATAAATGTCTAAAATTTCGATCTGATAACTACTGTCCTATTTGGTGAACATTGTAGAAAAGATATCAGACATAAGAATAGTTGGTCAAATTTCTGAGCTGTTGCGTACACCAGTGCTAGAAGTGGTGCCTAACCAGAAGATTTGACTAATATTCTTCAAAGTATTACCCCATGAGTAGCTTTGTAACAGTTGGTAAAAAACTTGATGAAGATGCAAATCTTCAAAGGAATCTTACAAGTACAAACTTATTCCATCGGCAGATGAGGAACAATTTCAATGAAAAAAACAATCAACTGCGCTCTGATGCCAACTGTTTTTCTCTGCAACATTCAACACAGGTAAGTCCTTATATGCATGAATAAACTAGTGATAGAATTGACTAAACTGAAGCCTCCATGTAGTGGGACCGCCGTAGTCCCCATTGCTGCCCATAGACAGATCCAGTTTTTCAGGTAGCTGAATTGAATACATCATTGGAATTTCGCAAAAGAGAAGAAATTTGACCACTGTTCCTTCCAATAATAGAATCTATGACCTCTTCCGACTTTATTGTGAAGGAATTGAAAGCTCAATGGCTGATCCTAATCGAATATGAAAACTGAAGTTACTGCCCTTTAAAACTTTAAACTTCTTTGTGGCAAATTAGGGAAGGTTTATTACCACCTTGGATGACAAGTATTCTGACGTAGGTGCCGCCAATCTAGAATAGGAATCTTCAATTAAAATAGATGGATTGGTAGCATCAGAAAGAATGGTTGAGAACAAGCACTATGAAACAATGTTGTTCAGTGCCAGAGTTTCAGTATTCTGCCAGAATGTTACGGTGTTGGTATCATGTTGTGTTGGTACTCGGTATATTTAAGCACACACTGAAGTGTACTGAGACAAAATTAGAGTTTCACTACGATGTCTCCTGGATGGAAAATGGTGTTCTGTAACATAAGATAGATATGTCCTTAATGATCATCATAAACATTTTTGTAAGGGTCCAAGTTTTTTCTTTTGTTGTCTTGTACTTTAATGCAAATTGTTTGATGTCTAATTAAAGGTGACTATTTTCTTTTTGTCTTATTCAAGAAACCACTAGTATCCATAGAACAAGTTGAAGATTGACATTTGGGAGCAGAAATCCCCAATCTATGCAACTTCTGCAAATGTTTAAAACATAAATGCTGGATTCCAACCACATGATTAAAATACCTTTTTTGATCCTTGTAGATTGGCGAGGAGCTTGCTGATATTTATGACTATGTTGCTCCATGTTTTCCACCAAGGTTTGAAAAAAAACATCCCAGTTGTTGTTTGTTATTTTTTTTCTTCAGTCAGTGAAATTTATTGAGCGTTTCATCTTGTTGATAGGAAAAACATTGTCCGTTAGGATGTGAAGAAAAACAGCCAATAAAGAATTATACATCTGTAAGAATGAAATTTTTTTAAAAAAATATATAGTGCCCAAGAAAAATGCTTAAAAAGTAGTGAATAAAGCTAAAAATGAAACTTTTGAACACTTATATTGAAAATTGAATACAAAAGAAGGGGAAAGAGACATTTACAGAATACCTAAAACAAGAGAGACGAAGACAAGAAATTTTATCTGAATAAGATGTATTAAAGATGAATGTAATAGGGTACTAGTAAACGATGATGAAATAAAAGAGCAATGAGATGGATATTTTCATCACTTTTTAATGAAAGTTTAGTGGCCAACTTAACTTAGGTAATTTAAGTAGGTCGAATGAGTATATAAATTTACATTTTTATCATAGAATTTAAACTTCAGAATAGAGCAAACTTTAAATGGGATGCAAAATAGAAAAGAAGTTGGACCATATAGGTATGGAAGTGTCTTGGAAACAATGTATTAAATGACTTACAAAGTTATTCAACCTGATATTAAAAAGTAAGACATGTCTAATCAGTGGAGGGTAAATACTCTAGTTCCCCTTATATAAGAATAGAAAAGATGTACAAAATTGTGCAAATTATAGGGATATTAAACTAATGTGTCCTACTATGAAATTTTAAGAAAGAGTAATAGAAAAAAAAGACTAAGGAAGGAGATCGCGGTTACTGAAAATCAATTTGAATTTATGCCTGGAAGGTTGACAATAGAAGTTATACATTTCTTAGGCAACTAATTGAAAAATATCGAGAACAGAAGCAAGACTTACACATGATATTAGTTGATCTAGAAAAAGCTTATTATAAAGTTTCAAGGGAAATTATATGGAAAATTCTAGAAAATAGAGGTGTTAGCATATTGTATATTAAACTAATTAAAGATATGTATGAGAATGCAGTGACAAGAGTGAAGACTTTAGGCGGATTAACCGAAACATTTCTTATAAAAATAGGATTACATCAAGGATGGCAAGAGTGAAGACTTCAATCTCTGTCTTTTTTACACTAATCATGGTTGAACTAACACATCCAAGATACAATACCACGGTGCATGTTATTTACCGATGATATTGTTTTGGTAGATGAGACATTTGAAAGAGTAAATGCTAAACTTTAATCTTGATGGAAAATGTTAAAAGTGAAAGATTTTAGGCTTAGTGGAGTAAATACAAAATATATAAAATTTAAGTTTGACAATATTAGATATAATGAGATAATTGTAGATGACAAGTTGTGTAATTTAGAGTTTTAAGTATTTAGGATCATTTTTGTAAAAGGATGGAGGGATTGAGAGAATGTCTTAGGTAGAATATAAGTGGGATGGTAGAAATGGACGAGAGCGTCATGTGTTCTTTGTAATTGTAAAGTACCTCTAAGATTTAAAAGAAAATTTTATAAAATGACGATTAGACTTACTATGTTATATGAAGTTGAATGTTTGCTATAACTC
Source organism: Kaempferia elegans (assembly GCA_037974815.1). Taxonomy (NCBI): domain Eukaryota; kingdom Viridiplantae; phylum Streptophyta; class Magnoliopsida; order Zingiberales; family Zingiberaceae; genus Kaempferia; species Kaempferia elegans. The sequence continues at coordinate 8,212 of JBBPFQ010680779.1, read as the reverse complement.
AAGCACATGAATAAAATGAGAATTGTAGAGATGAGAATGTTAAAGTGGATGTGCAGACATACAAGGATAGACATGCTAAGAAATGAAAATATTAGAGATAGTCGGAGTTGCACCTATTGAGAGAAACTCCGGGAGACACGTTTAAGATGACATATTTATGTATTTAGATGATCGATAAATATTCTAGTTAGGTGATGTGAAACTATGACAAATATCCATATCAAATGAGGAAGGGGAAAATTAAAAAAAGACTTAATTAGTAATAATAAAATAAGATAAAATTTATTTAAATATAGATGAAGATATAGTAGGGGATAGAGCCCAATGGCGTAGAATGATCTATATAGCGGATCCCACCTAGTGAGATAAGACTTGATTGTTGTTGTATACCATCCCTCTTTTCCCTCAAATCTATTAGCTATATCCATTGGTTATTAATTTTATTCATCACTGTCGTCGGTTGATTTAATTTCTAACCCACTATCTTGATGTATCATTTTTTTTCTTTCCAGATATGAAATATTCCAACTCATGGTCAATCTTTACACTGAACGATTTATTCAAATGCTTAGATTGCTTAGTGACAGAACAAATACATTGACAAACTTGGAGATATTGAAGGTAACAAAGCTTGATGAGATTAAATCTACTTCTAAAGTATAGGTGGTTCTGTTGCCGAATGTTTGTGGTTCCTTCAGTTTCATATATAATTGATTAAATGTCTATAAGATTTGCCTTCTTGCAGGTAACTGGGTGGGTTGTTGAGTATCAAGATAATCTGATTAGCCTTGGTGTTGATGAATCCCTTTCTCAAGTATGCTCCGAAAGTGGTGCAATGGATCCACTAATGAATGCATACATTGAAAGGACACAGCAAACAACAAAGGTGCAACTTTTCTGCTTATTGGGTGAATACTATTCTTGGGAGAAATTTGGTAATGATTTTTCTTCTATAGAAATGGTACACAAATATTCTTGAGGCAGATAAGGTACAACCACCAAAGAAAACAGACGACGGTCGATTGTATACACCAGCTGCTGTTGATTTATTTAGAATCTTGGGGGAGCAAGTGCAGGTTGTTCGTGAAAATAGCACTGATATCATGTTGTACCGTACAGCACTTGCAATTATTCAGGCAAGTAGTTTTAATCATTAGATTGGTCGTATTTTGATTTATATCCCATATTTGTATTAATACATAAAGAAGTCATACTCTGTGTGCATATATATACAAATTTATGTATGTATCTATCTATGCATATAACTAGAAAATTCTATATATCATGTAAGGAAACAAAAGGGCGAATTGTTTTAAAATATTAAATTAACCAACTTAAGCTTCTAACTAAATTGTCGGTTTTGAATTTACTGTTAGAATTGTTGATAACAATTAGAGTTATGATTAGTTATAGGGTGTTATGGATTATATGCTAGATTTTCATTTAATATTTAGTTATATGGTATTATTGATTAAGGTTCAAAATCTCTAGCCATGCTAGAGCTTCTTGTTTTTTGAACATATCTTTTGAACATGCCATCAGTCCAATTGTATCATCACTGTTTCACTAATGAAATATGATAATCATTGTTTTTTTTTACTTCTCTAAGATTTTTTTTTTTCTGACACTATTTTCTCTAGAAATAATTTAGGAAAACACTTTTTTTTTTAAAAAAAATAATGCATTTAATTGTTGTTTAAAGGAAATAGGAAAATAAGGGGAAAAATTCTAGATAATTTCATCCTCATTAAATGTCACAGTATAATTGTAGTTGGAAACTTGTGTGAAAATAAACTATATTACATATAGCTTATTTTGGAAGCATGGAAAGCAGAATATATAGGGGATAGAAAGGAATAATTTAGTTTATGAGGGAAATTAACCAATGTTCATTTTTATGTTCATTTTATCACAATTAATAAAAAGGTTTTACAATTGCCTTGAATGAAATAAGAGCTAAGACTGAGCGCATTATTATAATGTCAAATTAGATGTGAGATAGAATTTTATTCGGTTTGCTTTTGTCAGTCACCTTAGAGGATGAAAATGATGGAGATTATATTTGGTTTGCCCTGAAGAAGGTTTTGACTGTTTTTCCATGTTCTTTGATATACTCCTTTCATCTCCATGCTCTTTATTTTTTCTTGTATTACTTCTGTAAAAAATCTGATTTTTATCTTCTTTTATTATTTCTTATGATTAGGTTATGCTTGATTTTCAAGCAGCAGAAAGGCAGAGGCTTGAAGAACCAGCTTCTGAGATTGGTTTGGAACCCATATGTGCCATGGTTTGTGTTGCTTAAATATCTTATCTTCTTAATTGTCAGTAGAACTGACGTATCCTAGGTTTGGTCATTTGCAGATCAACAACAACCTGCGATGCCATGAACTTTCGATGGAACTCAGTAATAGCATAATTGAAGCTCTTCCACAGAACTATGCTGAACAGGTTAGCATGGGTAACTTTTACTTACTCCACTGAAATAATTATTTATATTGTTTTTGTTTGATCTGATGACCCTTTCATGTAATTGCATTAAAACTAACTTGTTGGTATATATATTGTTTTGAAAATTGTGCTTGTCCTGCAGGTGAATTTTGAAGACACATGTAAGGGCTTCCTCGATGTTGCCAAGGTCTGTGAATTTAAGATATGCAATTCCATGATTTTTTCTCTAATTTTATATTTGAAATATCATATGGATCATTCTGAAATATTTGTTGTGAATTTCAATTAACTATAATTAATTGAGCTTCAATGTCACATGCATAGTAGCTTATGGTTAAAAGGGTCTCATTTTTGTTTTTAACCATCTATTCGACACGTGCAAGTCTTCAGATAATTAACATATGAATGAGGCAAGCCATACAACCAATCATGTTACTTAAATTGATAGAATTTTCTCACAATTTTCTCTACAAGCAAGAAATTACTGGTAGAAAATAAATTATTTTGTTAGTTGTGGCATCCAATAACCTATGATTCATGTTTCTTCAATTCTATAATTTCCCAGAGATATCTTGGTTAGTTTTATAATGATTCGTTGCACTTTTGACTATGAAATTTACTTAAATTCTTTTCTACCTTGTTATTTCCATCAATCTTCAAGAAACATGTAATTCCACCCACCAACCTACACACGTGTGAGACTCTTCCTTACCTACCTCATGTGGTTCATCTTACCTCCATCTTAGACTAGATGCATTGATTGCGTGCTTGAATTTCTTTGAGTGCTCAGTGGAAATAATAATAACACAATCAGATCACACAATAACGACACCATAATTTACTTGGTTCGTCTCCAAGATTGCTAATCCAAGGCCTAGAGTCTTAGCGATACCACCATTAATTTTCTCTTTATCGAACACCTTTCGGAGGTAGAAAACCCTCTTACAACAGAAATCTTTTATAGATTTTGAGAAGAACAGTAGCAAAGAGAAGAAAAATCTCTTAGAAAAAACCCTCCTTTCTTATTGCATGAATCACAGGAGAAGGGGAGGTGCTCTTCTCAAAACAAAGTCTGATGCAACATTTATAGGATCTTCAAACGAGTATGGTTACTTCAAACTTGCAATATATAAGTCGACTGCATACTATATTTGACGATTAATTGACTGTTGAACAAAATTTGAAACTTTGAATATGTGATTAATACCTGCCTGAAACTGAACATCAGTTGATTGTTACACACTTACCAATCTAGTGATAGCAAGCAATCGACCGTCCAAAAAGATGGGGAGACTATTTGTGTAATTGTGCCCTTAGTGATCAGAATCATGAATTTTGATATTTAGCTAAAGAGTTCAAGTTAGAATTTTTTTATGTATTTGATGTGTATGAAGTCGTGTTGGACTTGGTTGAAATAGACATGGAGACGACTTGGTGTGGCAAACGTTGATGATGATTTGATAGCTTGAGGTCTATAAGATATCAATTATAGGATCTAAGGAACTATGAGACGAGTGGTATTGAGCTGCTGTTGAGCCGGAGGAGACAAACTACGTAGGTGAACTGTACAGGATGACATGTGAAGCTAAGCTCAGTTTATGCAAGGGATGAGCAACCTAATGGATGACGGAAGATGACCTCGTGGTAAAGACAAGCTGAAAGGTACCTCTTAAGTGATTTGAGAGTAACCTGACGAGTTAACACATTTGTAGCTGGGATAGGGCAAAAACTTAGGCAAACACTCGACCATTAGGATCGTAATAGTAGACGATCTAGCTGATTAAAGTTAGTCTTCAATTGACCAATGATTGAGTGAACCAAGTAAACAACTCAAGTTGATTAGCCAACGAGCAGAATGTTTAAGTTCATGGTTGAATCAACTGGACAATTGACCAACCAATCTAGAGTCGGCTAACTCATAGTGTCGAAAAGCAGGAGATAGTCGTTAATCGGACAAGGTATAGCAGTAGTGATCTAGTGACCCATGGGGTACAATAAATCGATTAATAGTCAAAGTAGTTGATTGAGGTAGGACTTGATATACAACCACTGGATAATAAGTGAAGTTGAAGATGAATAAAGCCTATAAAAGGAGGATTAAGGGGAGCACTTGAAGGTTAACACTTACTACTTACTGCATATCTTTCTCTTTTTGATCTCTTGAGCTCTCTTGTTTGCTCATTATTTAACTCTTTAGCTTCTACTTATTTGATCGATCACTTTTAACATTTACTACTTGCTGCATATCTTTCTACGTCTACAATTATATTAGTATGCAGTGGAATATCAAACAAAACACAAACGTGGAGCAATGCTAACACTTACTCTTTTATGTGATTCAGAATCTCGAGTTTCTACTTCACAATTTATGATTCGTCGATAAGTCACTCCTAAAATCTCTTTTTATTTTCACTTTATCGAATGCCTTCTGAAGATGAAAAAACCTAGTAGAATCTCCTATTATTTGTGAACAAGAAAAAGAAAATACAAAATAAGATAATGCAATGAATTACAATAAGAACAATCATAAGATTGGAGCTCTTCTTTTGGCTTACTTTCACTTGTTACTTACTTTACATTGCATTCAAATATTTAAGAATATTGTCAAAATCTCCTCATATCTGCCTTCTTGTTCTGAACAACTACATGTTATTTTCAGCCTAATTAGTCAATTGTCAAGTTACCCCAATCGAATGATGTCGTGACGACTGCTTCAACCTTTGTGTAGTAATAGATAGCTAAGTCGGCTACCCTTGCATCTAGTCAACTTTACATCTCAACTGATACTCGAGGAGTCAGTAGTGTAACTTAGTAGACCATCTAACAGCTTCTACAAATCTTTGTTAGATCAATGGTCTTCTTTTAACTTCTTAAATAACTACCAATTAACTAATCTTGCTTTAGTTGATTATTTAGTCAACTAACCTGTAAATTAAAACATTCTATTTGTTGACAAAGTAGCTTGATTCAACTTTCTAATCGAACCTTCGGTAGACTAGATCGATTCTAATCAACTCTAAGACCGAGTCATTTCTTAGTCAAGTCTAACTAAGACCCAAACTATAAATTCATACACTCTCATCTAACACAAACTTTCCTCACAAGAAGTGAAACATCTAGGACCTCCTCATCTTGCCAAGACACTTTGCCTCTAGGACTGTTCGTGCCAAGAGACCTTGTCTCAAGAATTTCCTCTATGCCTAGTAGCAGCAACCATGACCCTATTAAGACTTCCCCTTGCTAAGATGCCTACACTCCAGTATTTCATCCCAGGTGTTGATCAACCGCAACTTACTAGGACTTACACTTAGCAAGCCTTAAATCAATTTTAATCCATCAAAACTTTCACTTACCAAGCATTAAGTCCAACTTAATCGGCTAGGACTTCCACATGCCTAGCATTAGGTTAACCATGACTCGCTAAGACTTTCACTCACCCAGCGTTATGCCCACTTTCATCCACCAAGATTTCAACGTCTGCCAATGCCTATTGAACTTTCTTCAGCTAACACTTATTAAACTTCATCCATGCTAACACCTATTAAATTTCTCAACTACAAAGTGTCTAGCAAACCTTGACAGACTAAGACTTTATCCATCGTTAAGTAACATTCAATCTACACCTACTTAACACAACATATAGGTTTAACACATTGTCTTAATTGTAAGGATAGGATTGAGTAGATGATAGACATGCTAGAGAGGATGAATAACATCAAAGGTACATAATTGCTAACACATTTTACGTGGTTCAGCAGCTGTCCATAGTCCTAATCCATAGTCTATGTTTCGTTAGTGATCACTCCCCAAAAGTACCACTAACTTTCTCCTTCTTGGCCAAATTTCAAAGGTGAAGAACCTCTTACAAGAAAAGGATTATAAAAAGATTAGAAAGTAGAAATACTTAACCATTCTAAGAATCGCTAGCCTTGAAGCCTCTCAGATTATCTCCTTTTAAGTTGAGCATGTTGTGAAAATAATTAATCAATAGTACTTACATTGAGCGTTGAGTGTGTTGTGAATCCCCATTTGAAATTTCTTCTTTAATGCTAATAAATTCATGTTCACGCTCTTTGTATCCAGCATGCATTTGAGCTACCTTTTCTCTTTCTTGCATTCTGAAGGTGCTCAATTGATTTCGTAGTAGTCTTTCCTTGCAAGCTTGACTTTTAAGGTTCTTTCATGCATTGTTGGCACTTTCTCCCATAATTCTTTAGCACTTGCGTACTTCTGATTTTGTGTATCTCTTGCTCTGGCTCAAAATGTGCATTCTCAACCGACAATTTTTCTTTTCTAGCCAAGACTAGCTTTTTTCCTTTGCTTCTTTGTTAGCCTAGACACAACACTTAATCCATCATTGTGTAAAGGAAAAAAAAAATACCTTTCTTCTATAGTTATTGCCATGTTGACATCGAGTTAGAAATAGAAAGTCATCTTCCTCTTTCATGAGCTAAAGATCCAGTGAAGCTACGAAATTGAAAATTTTTCTCCAATCAATTGCTTTGTCAACAGTTTGAGAGCGTTCTTACTCTACTACTACTTGTTAGGACCAGTAGGTTTGTCGGACGACTAGAAGAGGGTAAATAGCATTTATTCTTGCAATTAACATTTAAGAATTTTCTATTGACTTATCAAGGACAATTAAATACAAAATGCAACAGAAATAAACAAGACAAGAAATCAAATAATAACACCTTGATGTAATATGATTTATATCCCTTGTTCTTATTCTAGGGCCTTTAACTCCTCGGCAAGTTACTTCTGAAAGCCTACTAGTTCTTTCTCTTTATCAAACTTCTTTTGGATGTGGAGAAACCTCTTAAAATTCTCTTTACAAAATGAATACAAGTAGAAGCTAAAGAGTTAACAGAATGAATGCACAAAAAAAGCCTAAAGGATGAGAAAAATATATAGTTAGCCTTCAACTGCATTCATCATCAACTTCATTGACTGTTCTGTTGTTCAATCATCGATTAGTTGACTGGATTCACTATCAATTTAGTTGACTATTTTTCCAATTGCAACAGTCTCAATCCGCGGTGACTACCTTAGTGAGACTGTTTTCCACCATTAGTTGACTAGTTTAGTGTAGTCCTTGGATCATGAGACCATTGTTGTTCTCCCTTGTCAGATTAATGGTTATCTCAACCTTTTCGATTGAATTAACAATCGACTGGAATTCCACTATCAGTGACTTAAATTATTTTGTTGACTCGGTCACAAACTGAAACATTGAAACATTCTGTTTGTTAGTTAATCATGATCAGTTTGAGTTGACTACTTGATTGACTTAGCCATTAGTTGACTAAAGACTATCTTTAGTTAACTAGATCATTAAATACCCTCTCCTAGATGCAAGTCTTTCAATTCTTAACTCATTTAAAAGTTACCTTGCGGCTTGTCTTTACCACTAGGACATCTTACAGCAGCAGCAGATTATTTGTCCCTTAAATGCACAAAGTCCTTGGCTCACTCCATGTGTCATCCTTTCTACTTCATCTATGTAGTTTGCCTCCTCTAGCCCGATGTTCTTCATCCTGCAGTCCCTCAAATATTTTATTATATCTTCTCATATTTGTTACAAATCTTGATCAATTGAGTCATCACCAAGCTTACCAACGCCAAGTTGTCTCCATGTGTATTTCAACCAAGTTTTCCATGACTTCATATGTATATTAGATACATAAGTAATCCTAACTTAAAACACTTTACCTAAACATCAAAACTTACATTAACATGAGTGGTGTGTGTGAGGTGCTTGGCA
>JBBPFQ010680572.1:0-15266 GCA_037974815.1 Kaempferia elegans | reverse complement strand
GCTTAATTCATACCTCCATTGAGACTAAAGAAGACTTAGTTATCAATAAAAAAAATAAGACAAAATTCAATATAGATGAGGATATAATAGGAAATCAAGTCCAATAGCGCAGGAGGATCCATATAATTGACCCTACTCAGTGGGATAAAGACTTGATTGTTGTTGTTATATTGGTGAGTTATATGATATAATGGCTTGAATATGTTTTAGAATGTTTTAGATAAATGTTTATCTCAGAACTTCAGATTGCAAGTGTCTAATTGAATCAAAACTCAAATTTGTGGTATTAAACAAGGGAGAATATGGGGGAATTTTTTTTTTTAAGAGAGAAAAGTGAAATATAGTTTTTATTACATAAGATAGGCCTAAATCCTTAATGTTTTCAGTGCCTATAGTTTTTTTTTAAATCCTATTAATGCTCTAAAAATAGTTCTGATTTTACCTTTGGTGTCTATGTATGTATATATTTTTCAAAACATTGTTCATTAACAATTGTGTTTTGCAAATATCATTTCAAACTTTTCTGTGAACAAATATTGTTGCACATGAACAAAACATTTCTTTAAGGTAACGTCGAATTATTTTTTCATGGACGCTTGATATGGAGCTTCTAAAAGAGGTTTTGTTTAGGTGTCTTCAAATATAAGGAGCCCTTTACATTTTTGTCTCCTATAACATAGAAAACTAAGCTATTTATGCTAAATATTTATCTTCCATCACATGAAACAGTGGTGCATTAGGTGAACTTAACTATTTCCTAGATAAGAAATGATCGAGCTATCAATATTATCATCAATAAGCTCAATGGAGGCATTAGCTCCCAATTGCTCATTGCCCCCACTGTATATCATACCAAAGTCGCCAAAGCTATTTTGAGACCCAATTACATGGTTAATATTCCATACACCTTAGTTTTTTTCCTAAAAATGTATCAAACCCTTTTAGGGGTTTTTGGCTCATTATTTATTTAGTATCCTGCACTGGGTGTTTTGCTATATTTATTTCCAGCTTGATGATTTTTTTCTATTTAACTCTGCCCATGGCGATCGGTCATGGCCGGTCCCAAGCCCGGATAAAGGAGGAGGGTTGCATTGAGTTGTCGGTCATCGTTAAAACTATGGCAAAATATTCAATGAATGTATCCATTAAACTATTGTGCTAATGCTAGGTTATTCCCCAGAAGGAACGCGTTGTAGGGTCTGATTGTAACATCTTAGCAAGGAACGCTACATCTCCATAATTCGGGTGTAGTGATAAATATGCAAGAGTTCGCCTTGCAAGGTCCGGATTTAACGTATTGGCAAGGTCCGCTACATCTTCATGAGAACTTTGGTTATAGTGTTAAACAAGCAAGAGTTCTCACACTATAGATTAGATAAAAATAAATATGATAGGAAAACTAATAGTCTAAGATTTTGAACATGGAACATAAGATGATAAGAGCCCTCACTAGTAAATTAATGGAGGTAGTAGATACGATGATTAGGAGAAGAATTAGTATTTTGTGGGTACAAGAGACAAAATGGGTAGGAGAGAAGGCAAAGATAATAGAGAACTCGGGTTTTAAGTTATGGTATACATGAAAGAGTAAAATTAGAAATGGAGTGAGGATTATTGTAGATAGTTCGTTAAAGGATGAAGTTGTAGGAGAGTTAGAAAAGGAGATAGAATTATACCCCTTAAGATAATATTGACGAAAGAAACTATGAACATAATTAGTGTATATGCACCGCAAATAGAATTAGATAAAACTAATAAATCAAGGTTTGGGGATGACTTAGTTGAAGTATTACAAAACATTCCACCAAATGAAATGATTTTAATATGAGGTAATCTAAATTTGGATGTGGGAATGAAAAATAAGAAATACGAAAGGGTACATGGGATTATGGGTTTGGAACAAGAAATGAAGAATGGAAAACTATATTAGATTTTGTGATAGCATCTGATCTTATATTAGCTAATATGTTTTTTAAGAAAAGAGAAGAACACTTAGTCACGTTCAAAAGTAGAAATAATAAATCACAAATTGACTTTTGTATGGTTAGGAAGAGGGATAGAAAGATTTATAAAGATTGTAAAGTCATCTCTGGAGAAAGCTTACTACCTAACATAAGTTAGGAGTGTTAGATATACGCCTCAAGCATAGTATCAATAGAAAGAAAATATATACGACTCCTAGAATTAAGTGGTGGAAGTTAAAAGATGTGAAGAAAAATATATTTAAAGATAAAGCATAATACAAGCATTAGGTGAAACATACCGTGACTCTAATATGACATAGGATAAGATGTATTAAAGTTGAAAATAGTAGCTAAGCCTGTACTTGGCGAGTCAAAGGAACATGCAGCACTAAGGAATCTTAGTGGTAGAATGAGAAAATACAAGAGAAAGTGAAAGAAAAACAAACCGCTTATAAGAATGAAGAAAACTTTAAAAATATATATACAATAGTCAAGAAAGAGATTAAGAAAGTAGTGAATGAAGCAAAGACTGATTTTTGAACGATTATATCAAAATTTAGATATAAAAGAAGGGGAAAGAGCATTTACAGAATAGCTAAAGTGAGAGAAAAGAAGACAAGAAATCTTAGCCAAATAAACTGTATTAAAGATGAATATAATAGGGTACTAGTAAACGATAGAGAAATAAAAGAGCGATGGAAGAGGTATTTTCATCAACTTTTTAATAAAGGTTTAGGTGACTAACTTAATTTAGGTAATTTAAGTAGGTCAAATGAATATAGAAATTTAAATTTTTATCGTAGAATTTAAACTTTAGAAGTATAATAAGCTTTAAATGGGATGCACAATGGAAAACCTGTTGGACCAGATAATATTATGATAGAGGTATAGAAGTGTCTAGGGAAACAAGGTATTGAATGACTTATAAAATTATTTAACATGATATTGTAAACGAAAAGAATGTCTGATCAAGGAAGGATAAGTGCTCGAGTGCCCTTATATAAGAACTAGAAATCGTACAAAATTGTGTAAACTATAGGGGTATTAAACTAATGAGTCATACCATGAAACTTTAGGAAAAAAGAATAGAAAAAAGATTAAGGAAGGAGACCATGTAACCAAAAATTAATTTAGTTCATGTCTGGAAGGTCGACAATAGAAGTTATACATCTTCATAGACAACTAATTGAAAAATATCGAAGCAAAGATAAAATCTACACATGGTATTCATTGACTTAGAAAAATCTTATGATAGAGTCTCACGAGAAAATATATAGAGAATTCTAGAAAAAAGAGGTGTTAGCGTAACATATATTGAGCTAATTAAGGATATAGACGTAGATGTAACGACCAAAGTAAAGACTTTAGACGGAGTAACTGAAGCATTTCCGATAAAGATAGGGTTACATCAAGGATCAACTCTAAGTCCCTATCTTTTTACCCTAATTATGGATGAACTCACTGTAGATATTTAAGACACAGTACCGTGGTGCATGTTGTTTGCAAATGATATTATTTTGGTAGATGAATCACGTGAAGGAGTAAATGTTAAACTAGAATCCTAACGGGAAACACTAGAAGGGAAAGGTTTTAGGGTTAGTAGAATAAAGACAAAATATATGGAATTTAAGTTTAGCAATATTAGACGTAATGAGACAGTTGTTAAGATAAGAGATGACAAGTTATCCGGAAGTCAGAGCTTTAAATATTTAGGATCATTTTTGTAAAACGATGGAGAGATTAAGAGAGATGTCTTACCTAGAATACAAGCAGGATGGTTGAAATAAAGGAGAGCGTCGGGTGTTTTATGTGATCATAAAGTACCACTTAAAGGAAAGTTCTATAAAACCACAGTTAGACCTGCTATGATATATAAAGCTGAATGTTGGGCTATGACTCGAGCACAGGGGCAGAAGATGAGAATTATAGAGATGAGGATGTTAAGGTGCATGTGTAGACATACGAGGATAGACAAAATAAGAAATGAGAGTATTAGAAAGAAAGTCAGAGTTGCATTTATTGAGAGAAAACTATGAGAGACACATTTAAGATGGTACGGGCATGTACTTAGACGGGCAATAAATGCTCCAGTTAGGCGATGTGAAACTATGGCAAATATACATACCAAACGACGAAGAGGAAGACCAAAAAAAACTTGGTTAGTAACAATAAAACAAGATAAAATTTATTAAGTATAGATGATGATATAGTAGGATATAGAGTTTAATGGCGTAAAAGGATCAATATAGCCAACCCCACCTAGTGGGATAAGGCTTGGGTGTTGTTGTTGTTGTTGTTGTGTATGCTTAGTTTGAGATCCTTAATAAAGTCCAATTAATTACTTGTTCTTTCTTTTTTTTGTACATGACATTTCAAAATTTTGGAGCTATCATAGTTTGGAATATCTAAAATCATGTATAGGAGATCAACCATGCTGGAGCAGGTGGAATATGGGCTGAGCTAGTATGTAACAGAGGTAAGCTATTTTTTTTTATATTACCTTATTTTTGTTGAGATATATTTTATAGTGATTGAAATTTCCCCTATATTAAATTATAATAGGATCTTAAAAATATTCCCCCTATGCTACTTCAACATTAATTGAGTGCAGATCTTTTTAGGTAATGTTCCTAACATGACATGTATTATGCAAGACTGCAAATAACTGCATCTTCCTTGTCAATCTAGAAGAGTTTGATGTTATGCTAATATTGCAAGCTTATTTTAATATGTTCTTTCTTCTTTGCATCCATGATCGTTTTAGATTCACTTCAAACCCAAATTATTGAAATACATGGCTTATTGTTTTAAATTAGATAGAGGAAGTGAAAATTCTTTTATGTTTTTATTCAGATATTCCTTTTTACTATCTAGTAATAATCACAAAACAATCTTTAGGAAGACCCACATTGTATGAACTTGTGGATGTACCAATTGATTTTGGCATTAAGCGCTGGATACTTCAGCTATCTATGCTTTCACAAACATTTCAAATATATATAGAGAGAATATGCAACGTTACATTTTTCAAAGTACCAACTCATAACATTTTGGAGTTTTAAACTCTGCACAATTTTAAGCATCTCTTTTGGTTCATAACTTTCATATACCATGATGATGAAGCCCAAACAAACATATTCCAGGTTTTGAAGATGGAGGACCCAACACACCTTCAAACATTTATCCATGGTCCATAATTGGAAATGAAAGTTACATTATGGTATCTACTGATCGAACATCTTGTTTCAACCGCAATAAAGTTGCACTTCGCATGGAAATACTTTGTGATGATGATGGGCCCAATATTTGTCCATCAGGAGGTGTTGGTATTTACAACCCTGGTTATTGGGGCATGGTGAGATGTTCTTGAATGTTTTATATGATACCTAAATTTATTGTATTTTATTTACTTTCCTAGGTTAGGATCATAAAGCCATTAGTCATTGTATCCTATATTCCACAGCTCTCCTATTTTGATTAACGTGGTTAATCTTCTTTTATAGTACACATTAAAATACAACAAAATGAGTAGGCAGACATTTTCTGATATTTCCAATTAATGTTATTTATTTTATTTTTACTTTCATTTTCCAGAATATTGAAAGAGGGGAAATCTATAAGATTGTTCTTCATGTTAAGTCAAATGATTCAATTGACTTATATTTATCATTGACGAGTTCAGATGGTTTGCAAAACCTGGCCACTACTGATATAAAGTGAGTCTGTTCTGTCATTTTGACAAATTGAAATGTTTGGAGTAGAAAGGAGTATTACGTGTTTGTTAATTTGTTCATACAATTTTTTTTTGTTCCCTTTTAGATCCAGTACATTAGATATGTCACAATGGACTAAGGTTGAGCTTCTGGTTAGATCTAGTGGAACAAACATAAATTCAAGATTGCAACTGAAAACTAACAAGAAAGGTGTCATTTGGTTGGATCAAGTATCTGTTATACCCTTGGAAACATATAAGGTAGATTTTCTAAAAACTGCTTTTACTGATTGTTTTGTTTATTTTCTAGTACATCTCTTTTGTTATTAATGCATTTGGAGATATTTCTGCATTGAGGTTTTTTTATTTAAGAAATCATACCCATCAAATGAACTCAGGACCTTGGAACAGATCTTAGGTGACTGATGTGGATTGGGATTTTATACTGTGTAGTGTATATAAGATGATGGTAGAAGTGTAATTTTTTAAAAGGACACGCATTCAAAGACAATCCTGTTATGTAGATGCCATAAACACGAAGTAAGGGATGTAGCATTCCTGGTTCTCCAGAAGGCACTCCAGCCTTCATGAGTCATTGCCGCCCACATAACTATAATAGGATTACATGGAGGTCCTTTGATTCTTTGTGAGGTTAAGCTGCTGGTTGTGTTGTCTTGTAAACATGGGATGAACATATGGATATCAACTTCTAATTCAAAAACTTTGGTATATGGCATCCCTAAATCAATTAGGAGTTCCTGATAATGGGAGAAAGGGAAAACACATCTAAACAGAAGTATTGGCATCTCATATAATAACCGTATCCTGGATTGTGGAATTTAGTTCTGTAGAAATATAATCAAATTTCTTCATAGGAAACTACCAATGTCATCTATATCAAAGATTCCTTCTGTAATCTGATAAGGCAGTTTTTCCTGCACATTACCTTGTGTTAATCATCCAGTCCTTAAAATAACATTCACTTTCCAATTTGGCAAAATCATAAATTATGAGAATGGAAATGTCGACCATTTGTTTCTGGAGAAGTATCATTTAATATTTGACAATACCTGCCCCAGGCCAGTCCCAATTATGTTATGACTTATGATCAACTGTCACACCACTTGCCCAATCTAGCCATACTATGATCAATAATATTTGACAAGCCAAGATGGCTATTGTCTCTGTGGGAGCTACTTGCTTCTGCATACTAGGTGATTTACGCATCAGTGGTGACATTCCTCAATTTGAGAAGTTACCATTCTTCTTAGCCATGGAGTGCTCAATTATCTGCCTCGTAGTTTGTCATGCCCTAAGTTGACAAAGTAAGCCCAATAAATTTATCTCTAGATGACTGCATGTTTTATCAATAAGGTTCCTTCTACTTAGCATACTTCCACTGCCTACTTGTAACATTTTACTAGCATACCTACATTGTGAATGTCACCATCCCATGATTTTAAGTAACGGATTATTATTGTCATATACATGCACATATAAGGGAAGTCATTTTTATCTTGGAAAGACATTTTAAGATAATCATATATCTGTTGGGTTAGTCCTAAATAGTAATTCTACATTCTTTTTAAATTTTCTTTTACATTGCCTTGAACAATAATGTGACACCCTACGTTTCTCTCACATGGTATGTTGTGTGGTTAATAGAAAGGCTTTATAAACTTAGATGAATGAACTATCATTAACTTATGCTCAAGTATTTCGGGATATTGGTTGGGCCTCACAAGATAATATATCAATTGTCTCATTTAAGCAAATTATGACAGATAAATGCAATTAAAATGTTGTTCGGTAATTTAAGTTTCCACTGTTTGATTCCCAAAGCATTATATGCGTAGAATAGTGAGAAGGAATATATTTTGTTTTAACATAAATTTTATTTATTTTGTTTATGCACTGCAGGGACATGGTTTCAGGAAGGATCTTGCTTCAATGTTGGCAGACCTGAAACCTCAATTCCTCAGATTTCCAGGTATGCTTTGGGTTTTCATTATCCACGGTTTCATTTGTGTTAGGAAGAACAAGGTTCTGAATCAGTGTAATAATATGAAAGCTAAAACTGCAGTGGATAGCATAAATAAACTGCATGTTAAAAGTAAAACTGAGTTTACATGGTAATGTTTCTACAGGACAGGAAATAAAGATTGGTTTGTAGATGCACAACCTAGAAACCATAAGCATCATTGCAATTGTCATTACATGATGCAATGATAGAACAAATTGTTGTCTTTCTTTTCATGATGCATGATTTAAAGAAAAGAAAACACTATCGTCTTCTCAATGTTATATGTATAGCCAATCGCATTATGCTTCTATGAATATTCAAAGGCATTGCACTACTTTATTCATATGTGTATGTATCACACAATATTTCACTATAGGATTCCACAATATAATAGGAGCATAGGAACCCTAGTCATTTGACTTTCGGGGGCACTAGAGGTAAGATAACATTGGAAGTATACATTTTCCAGTTGGATCTCAATATATAAATTTTATTGGATAATTCAAAAGAAATAATCAAGGAAAAAAATTGAGGAAACCATGATAAATACTGAATCAAATCACTTACAAGAAGAGACTAGAAAAAACTCAAATGAATGAATCAATTTCCTTTACCAGTACCACATGCATGAAAGATACAAGTAATGAAAAAATATATGCCAAACACATAAGTAACCGAGATGCAAAAGAAATTGATTCATAATCTATTACCCAAATTGGCATATTAACAAATCATGCTCCACTCCAATTGCCACGGCTATAAATATTCTTGAGCATACATCTTAACAACGAACAATGATTAACAGTAGCTTTGATGGGTGGTTTAGGTAGAAGTGATAATAATGAAACCACCATTTTAGGAAATGGTGTCATTGATCCACAAGAAGCTCAACAAGCTTTTGAAATAGTTGAAGCTAACTTGGGTGGAGCCAAAGGTAAAAGACAAGCAATTGAAGCAAATCTGGCTCTTGGACAAGCTAGGATACAAGTGGAGGTTGCTAATGTTAATTCCTACTAGTCAAGTCATTAGACCAAAACAAAAGTGATTTAGAAGTTCTTTATATATACACCACATTGTTATTTTTCTAATTGAACACAATCAAATCTAATTTGATAAAAGAACATACAAAAGAAATAATAAAGAAAAAAAGCAATTAAACCAAGATAAATAGTGAATCAACGCACTTACATTTACAAACATTATGATTGAGAAGAGACTAACAAATACCCAAGTGAATAAATTTCTTTTTATCTTTACCACATGTATGAAAAATTACAAGTAATGAGAAAAAAATATACATCAGTCGCAAAAGGAAATTGGCTTGAATTATTTTTAAGTGTACCAATTTGGTTTTATATCTACTTAAATGCATCTTAATTTGGGCAAAACAAGCCCATTTCTGGTAGTAGAACCCCCTTATGTTACTATTTTGTTTTAGGTGGTTCTTATGCTGAAGGCGGATGGTTAAATAATGCATTCCGGTGGAGAGACACAATTGGTCCATGGGAAGAGAGGCCTGGTCATTTCAATGATATTTGGAAGTATTGGGTAGATGATGGACTTGGGTTTTATGAATTCCTTCAAGTAAGTTTCTCATTTTAAACAGTTTTTGATATCTATTTGAGGTCTTCAAAGGCTTTTTATTGATGCTGGATTGCTGCAGCTAGCAGAGGACATTGGCGCTGATCCATTATGGGTGATTAATGCTGGTATGCTGTTTCATCTGTCAAAAGAGTTTTGTTGTAACTTCTGAGTACTCGTCTGATATGTATTGCTTTTACAGGAATCAGCCACAACGATCAAGTTAATCCCTCAAATATATTACCTTTTGTACAGGTATGCCCATAGAATCCCTTTGGTCTTCAACTTGCAGGTAGAAATTTTCAATCTCTAATCACATCACACATTGTTTTTTCATATGTTTTTTCTTGGGGAGAGAGAAACTAACTAGTGAACTAAATCAATGTGATAACCAGAAACATAAGTCTATTGCCTTTTTCTACATCTAAGAGTTTCTTTCTGATGTGATCTGCATAACAATTTAATTGAGTTGAACTTTTTGAATGTGTGAAAACTCTGGTTTTTATGACTAGTGGGTTTAGAGAATATCTGTCTTGTAGGTTTTTAGAATATGTTATGTACCAACCCAATAGTCACCAATATGTTGGGGACTATTTAAATTGTATCTTGAAGTCACCTAGAGTTAGTCTATTGAATGGGTAGACGGGTTATATCCCTAATTAAACATAATAATTTGCCAATATATTTTGTCCAATGCCTAATGTCTTACTTTATTTTTTGGGCTAGTTGCCTTTTTGCTCTTAAAGTGTAACTAGAAAATTAAATCTGTATGTTCCTTTATGGCTCCAAAGTTTCATTGTAAATAAAAAAAATAAATTAAAAATACATAACAAGGAAGGGAAATTGAGTTTTCTAACATCTGTCAAGAATGTATAGGATACTCTTGATGGAATTGAGTTTGCTCGAGGTGACTCTGGGTCTAAATGGGGCTGCATTCGAGCAGCAATGGGGCATTCAGATCCTTTTCAACTGAACTACATTGCCATTGGGAATCAGGATTGTTCAATGAGAAATTATAGAGGTATTTTTTTTTTTTTTTTTTTTTGTATTTGAAACACTGGATTATGTACAATAGCAACCCTTTGTCACGTATATTCACCTTGGTATACAAGCAAGGACTCTTTCACAAGTCGACAGTTCAAACAATTCATGTACTTTAAAATGAACATACAGATATAGGCCCATTACTTGTTTGTTTCATCAATATAGGTTAGATAAGGTGTGAAAGTGGATATGTAATTTATGATAATAATACTCATCCAATTATAGTTTGTATTGATCAGATTAATTTGCTACAAGCCTGCAGCAGGTTAAAGAACCTAAAATACATATGAGATCAGCTCGGACATGTAGAGTGTGCTAATAATCACTTTCCTTTGTACAACATAACAACAAATTAACCACAAGAACTAAGGCTTTTTCCTCTTGCTACACTTGCAAGGAGAACTTTGGTGCAAATGGTTAATTAATAATTGACCCTTTTGATTTAGGTAAATCTTGTGTTGTCATTTTACTGCTTGATATTTTCAGACTTTCAAACTAGAATGTCTGACTGATTTTATTCAAGGTCAAGTTACCTTATGGTGGAAAACACAATAGACTTCATTTATTCTATCACATGAACAGATGCCAAATGTACCATCCTCATCATTGAACTGTGTCTGTCTGTGGATCAGCTACATAAAGCTTATCCCTTCATGAAGTTTATTCCTCCATTGTCTCTGTGCAAACTGCAAAGGCTATTTAACTACCAAATTAATTAATCGTATTTTTTAAAACCACTAATCTCTTTAGCATTGTACCAGTTAATTCATTCGGGTACCAAGAGCTCCTTTAGTAAGCCCAGATAGAAGAGAACTAGAATTTCTTAGAAAATGAGCATTTATGCCCAGGGATTATAACCAACACGCAAACTATCTATTCTAACAAACCATTTGATACAAAACTATCTATTCTAAGAGGGAACACCAGGCCAAGCAAACCATTTGAGACAAAACCATTTAATCTATCAGGGAACACCAGGAAAATTGATTTTTAATGTTTAAATGTGGAATCAGGAAATTCAGAAGCACATAGTTGTGTGACAATCATCAGAAGATTATTGCCTTTGGTTTTTGGAAATAAAACTAGTCAAATATAAATAAGCAGCTATCTCAGGACCTTTTGTAGTTTTAAGAACTATTGCATTCTTTATTATTATGTCAATAACTTTTTTGCCAAAATTAAAGAAATATATGGACTGCCATTGTAGTTTATTTCCCAAGACTAAGAGCAATGTTCTAGATTGTAAGTTTCTCTTAGTTTCAGTTTGAAGAAAAATAAGTGCTATATCAGACACTCGTCTTGACTTGCCACTTGACAGGAAACTACTTTAGATTCCACTCAGCCATAAAGAAGGCTTATCCTGATATCAAAGTTATATCAAACTGTGATGGCTCCTCTGGTTATTTAGACCATCCTGCTGACATGTATGATGTTCATGTAAGAGCTTTCTTTAAAACATTTTCAATGTATGTATGTTTAATTGTGTCAATAATAGCTGAATGAAACTATCACACTTCTATATAGGTTTATGCCTCTGCAGATAGTATGTTTTCCATGAGTCATTATTTTGATTGGACACCACGTGTTGGCCCCAAGGTCAGGATAATTTCAGCTATAGGCACTAACTCAAGAATGTAGATAGAACCTTATGTTGCAATGCTGATTTAACAAATAGTTTTAAGATGGTTTGAATAAGGGTACATTGTCTCTGGGAAGTCAATCATGATTGTATGCTGTATGCTTCCAGGCTCTTGTTAGTGAATATGCTGTAACTGGGAGTGGTGCTGGAAAAGGAAGCTTTTTGGCAGCTTTGGCTCAGGCTGGTTTTCTGATTGGACTGGAGAGAAATAGGTATTTGTTCCTTATTTCCATTCATTTTAACTGAACTGATGTACCGAAATTCATTTACTGTGCTTACAAATGTAGATGATACTTAGAAGAACATTGTATTTTGAGTACCATCCATCTCAGGCTTGCATGATCCTTTGACATATCCAATGCAAATATGGATTTACTTTTTCAGCTTTAACCTACTTGCCTATATGATCAGTATCATTACCACCACAATTGACCACCCTTAACTACTCTGATCTTCTTCCTCTTTCTTTGCCATCAGCCACCATCAGTACTAATATTTGATAAATAATTCTGAAAATAAAGATACCAAATTTTTACAGATAAGCTTTGATTTTCATCGACTTAGTTGTACCACCACCGTGACCAAATCATGATTTTGTATGCTGCTTTTGGATATGCCAAACCTGAACAATAAGCAGTATTTTCTCCTTTTTCTCCTACGTTTGTGCATCTGTTCTTAGAAGCTGCATCTCTTATTCTATCTCTTGGAAAAGAAAAATGAAAAATTCTATTTAATTTTGGTGTGATGTGTTCAAACTATTTTTTCTTTCTTGTGCTATTAGTCCCTACTCATGGTTTTGCTTGATGTCCTTGCAGTGATGTTGTAGAGATGGCAAGCAATGCACCACTTTTTGTCAATGATAATGATCGTAGGTAACTCTTTATTTGATGTTTCGCATCTTGACCAATGAGAATGGAAAATAATATAGCTGCAATACAGTAGGAGCTTCGGATCATGATCTCTTGTATTCTTTCTATTTATTATTGATCACTGAACAAATTCAAACCAATCATTCTTTCTCTTACTTTTGAATACCTTTTCTTTTGGAGTCAAGATGGAATCCAGATGCCATTGTCTTTGACTCATGGCGGCACTACGGGACACCGAGTTATTGGATGCAACACTTCTTCAAGGAATCAAATGGTGCAATTATTCAACCATCAAACCTACAATCTACTTCCTCCAAATTGGTGGCATCTGCAATTAGATGGACCAATTCTGATAATGGCAACGATTACCTAAAGATCAAGGTGGTCTTCTCAAAAAGTCTGCAAATCAAATGCTTTTGATCTCAATCTTCATGTATCAATGTAGTTCTGCTAGTTTTTTCTTTCTTTTATGCCATCTTTCAAGGACAAATCTACCTTTGATGTCATTTTCGTACTCAATCACAAGACTTGATGCTTTTAGGTGATAATTAACAGTCAAATTTTTATTAGACCTTGTTATTTAAGGTCTTTTCCAATCACTACTAATTAAATCTCTATACATGCTGCTATACCGTAACCTACTCTTTTGGTCTATGCATAGTTTTTTTCAAAGTATTGTTCGAATCTGTTAATTTATCTTGATTACTGTCATTTAAGATGGCTAAGCCAACAAATTCTAGAAACATTTTCTCTATCATATCACTTGTTCTGAACATTACTGATGATATAGACAGATAAGATCCATTTAGCCAATCCTAAATATAATGTACTAATAGGATTTACCGATGATGATGATTGCATTAGATTTATTATACTCACTGTTCTATTAATCAAACAATTGAACTTCGTTATCCAGGTAGTCAATTACGGGGGCGACCTTGTGAATCTGAAGATCTCTGTGACTGGATTATCAAACCATGTGAGACCATTAGGATCTACGAATACTATACTTACCGGAAAATTGACAGATGAGAATTCATTCAGCAATCCAGAAAAGGTGAAGTGGCTCTATTAAACACATTTTCCCCCATTGTTTGATAAATTAAGCTCCCTGACACTTTTTTTGCTACTTAATGTAATAGGTGGTACCAATTGTGTACATGCTACCAGATGCTGGAAAGGAGATGAGTGTTTCAATTTCTCCATACTCAATCAATGCATTCGACTTGCTTCTTGCACCAGAAAGTAACGCAGCAGTGACTGATTTCTAAACACGTGAGAGGTACTCAAACAATAATGTGAAGAACCTATTCATGAAATAATTGGTTAATTGGTGTGTGTGTGTGTACGAGTTGTGAATTAGCCAAGTGATGAATGTTTATTGCTTGTTGTTTAGATTATGATAGGGTTGTGATGATTTGTACAGTGAACAAGGTTACAGACACTAAAGATTCTCAATTTGAAGTGTATAGACTATAGATGAAGAATGACAATTTGTTACTTCCTCTTTGCCTCTATTATCTTGTGATAATTACTGTTCCAATATTTAATTCGGAAGTAAGTTACTGAGTAAAAGGGTTGATTAAGGGTAATTAGCAATAATTGAAATTACTAAAGGCTCTTTATTAAATATCATAACCAGAGTTACTTAAGGAGTTATTTATTAATTTGAAATTTTGAGAGTAGTTTAGAAAGGGTTAAAGTGGGGGTACAAATGAAATTACAAAAAAGAGTTAAAACAAACATCTCTAAATATTAAAATGACTTTTCAATTTACATTAACGGTTAGGCTGATAAACATGAATATAAGATTTGAAGCACAACTATGGTATATTGTAGAGAATTTTTTCTCTATTTAAAAGCAAATTTAAAATGTTAACTATTTGGATGGACTTTCATGAATATTTTTATGTTTATAG
The DNA here is from genome assembly GCA_037974815.1 of Kaempferia elegans. Taxonomy (NCBI): domain Eukaryota; kingdom Viridiplantae; phylum Streptophyta; class Magnoliopsida; order Zingiberales; family Zingiberaceae; genus Kaempferia; species Kaempferia elegans. The sequence goes on along the minus strand of JBBPFQ010680572.1, from coordinate 515 downwards.
GATTGAGTTGATTACCTATAGGATTAGTGAATATGAATTGAATATCTGGATCGTCAAAAAAAAAAATACAATACAATTTAAATATCAAATGTTTAAATTATTTATATATAGTTAATTTCATAAAAATAAATAACTTAACTAATCTCATTCATAAGAAAAATTATAATTCATATAAAATAATTTATAAACTTTATAAATGATTTTAATAAAATAAAAAATCGAACTATAAAAAAATAAATTCATAAAGAATTATAATATTTATTGATCATTCGTTAATAATTTTTTATTTATAAAATTGAAATATATATATATATAAGGAAATAAATTTAAATTCCAGACAATCCAACTAATTTTAAATTTTTTCCCCCACAACTGGAATCCGAAACGGCTTTTTACTGAACCCCGTAGATAAAGTTGTGTAATACTCAAATACATTATGTAAGTTTGAAAATTACCAAACAACGTACCTAATTCCGATTTTGCCCTCACCACTTCCCTTTTGTCATCCGAACCAT
>JBBPFQ010680273.1:0-15279 GCA_037974815.1 Kaempferia elegans | reverse complement strand
CTAAATTTTTTAAAAAATTATAATTCTTAAACATTTCAAATAAATTTATTGAAATAAAAAATTTACAAATACATTAAAAAAATAATTTTCAAATTATTTTATAATTATTTTTATAATTTTAAATTTAGTTTTGAATTTTAAGAATTATTTATTTTTTATAAAAATTTAATAGGCATTATCTTATGAGAAAATATTAAAATATAAATTCAACATCTCAAAGTATAAAATATATATAATAATCAAATATTAATATATATTTATATTTATATTTAAAAAATACTGAAACTATATTGGCACGACATGATACGATATCGAAACCGTATCGTTCCAGTCTGGATCGAAACTTGGGCATGGGTCGAGATTTTAAACCTTGCACATATTTATAAATAATTGATTCTTTATTATAATTCTTCAACCAAAATATTTTAATTATAACTAGAAACAAAATGAGGGCATGAGAAGGTCCAAACACAACCCAAGAGTTACATGATGAAAGCCATGTGAGGTTGAGTTTTGTGCTTCTAGGTCATGCCATGAACCACACAAGTCAGACCAGTCTGGACCAAAGTCCAACATAACTTTTCCTTTTTAGTCCATTGTCAGTTCAGGTCTAAGCATGCTCATCAAACCTATCTATTTACCTCAAATATATATATCAACAGATTCTTAAATGAATATAACTTCTCAGAAGGTTAAATCTGTTAAACCCATAATTGGTGTTTGATTCTGCCTTAACATGTTTCCTTTTTCAGGAATTGAGGCTGTATTAGCTAATGGAACTGTTCTTGACATGCTTGGCACTTTACGCAAGGACAACACTGGCTATGACTTGAAACACTTGTTTATTGGTAATCATTTACGTAAATAAATTTAGCAGATCTTGCTCCTTGATGTTCGACAATAGTGTATTAATGATTTCGGCTACTGAGTCAGGAAGTGAAGGTACTCTTGGAATTGTCACCAAAGTTTCAATTCTTACACCTCCCAGGCTAGCTTCTACAAATATTGCATTTCTTGCTTGCAAAGACTTCATAAGTTGTCAGGTGCAGTTTTCCATGTTGTTTCTGTATGAGTGTACCTATGTCATGATCAATTATTAAGTTGAAAATGATAAGCATACATGATAAATGACATGTGTTTCTTGTTGCAAAGACTACATATTTTGTCAGGTACTGATATTTTCCATTTTCCTATTTTGTTTCTCTTTGAGTATGCATATGCCACGATCAATTATTAAATAGAAAAGATAAGCATATACATGCTATAACAATTGGTAATACTTGGTTATTCTGTACTTGATTCCTAGTTGAGACTGGCACAACCTGTTTTTGTGGTAACTAGATTCTTAATCTATCCTGGCATTAATTTGCCAACATGGCTTCCTGTAACAATCCAAAGCTTTAAGTTATTTCTGATGTTGAGCACTTACTACACAAATGCCATTGATATTAAAGTCAAAGAAGATTCATTTGCATGTGCCATTACACTGTAGTAGAAAGGCAGTGTATTAGCTTTACTAAAGGGAGTCTTTTAATTATGATTTATATTTTATATTCATGATTGCTTTACTTGATCATCCATTGATAAAATTTGTCACATTGAGATATTTCACCATTCAGAAATTATTATTGGGAGCAAAGAGGGCGCTAGGTGAGGTTCTTTCAGCATTTGAATTTATGGATAGCCATTCAATGGATTTGGTAAGTTGGTATCTAATCTTTTGTACACATTTACGATTCATCACTTCAGCAATTTGCTTGGTCCATCAGCCCTGCGTGCATTAAGTTTTTGTTTTCAATTAAGAAAATATTTCTTTTGGGGGCCATTTAGTGCAAAAGATAGCAATCTTAAAGAATAATATTGAAAACTTGTTGACAAAAAAGGGTTCAATTGGATGTTCAAGCGTTGAGACCCTCAGGTTTCAATAAGTATTGCTTTTGTCCCCCATAAATGTAGAAGCAAATTAGGTCACTAGATTAATAAAAAATGAAAGATTTTTGGAAAATATTCACTCATTATACTCTTTACCATATGCAAGTTATACGAGATGATAATTAGGGCCAACAAGCTTCATGGACGTTGGATGTTGGGGTTTGAGTCTTTTTTATGTTGGCTTCTTTCTTGGTATTCTACACCATTGTTTAACTACTTTTGTTTGGATAATTATTGGTTGCCTTATAACTGCTTATAGGTAAGCTCTATATCAAATATAATTGATGCAGTTGTTTATTTATCTCTCAATGAGTAGTCTAACATATTCTCTTCATTTAGTAGTTTGTGATACTCATATTATCATATTGTGACTGAAGGTTCTGACTTACTTGGATGGAGTTCGCAGTCCATTACCTGCTTCATTGTACAACTTCTATATTCTTATTGAGACAACTGGTAGTGATGAATCACATGATAGGTAAGCTGAATATTTACCCCATATTTACAATTCCAATTGCCTTACCCTCATATTGTTGATCTTTCTGTTTGCTAAACATATGACCATTTTCTGGTTTATTGTGCCGATGTTCAGTTAAACATTCTGATTATGAGTAAGTTCAGAAGAGCACGTAGCTAGAAGCCTAGAACAACTGTTTTTTTTTTTTTTTTACTTTATAGTAACATGTTCCCACCTTTGCATTTCCTAGAATAAAAAAATTAAGAAAGTTCCACATTCAAAGACTAACCATATGGTTCTGGACTCTGGAGTGATAAGGATCGAATATGGTTTTGTTTTCGTATCAAGATTTGGTCTGCATCTTCTACCCAAGGATCCTGTCTCACAATAATATCTGAGATGCCAAGTAATATGTCTTCAATTAATTTTGTCAAAATTAGTTCTCAACACTATGAGCACTATGTACTTGTTATTATTTCCACGAAGAAGTTGCATATTAATCTCCATTTCTTTTATTCCAATTGTGTTTAGTTGGCATCTTCATTCTGGTGATAACATGCAGAATGAAACTTGAAGCATTTTTGCTACAATCTATGGAAGAAGGCCTCATATTAGATGGTGTAATAGCTCAAGATATTAATCAATCGGCATCATTTTGGCGAGTTCGCGAGGTTTAATATTTTGATGTTGGTTTGTCTGTTTTTTCTTTCTAACACGTGGGTAATGGGAACCATGCATGGATGAGAACTTTCGTCAACTATTTCCTGGTAATATTGTTTCTGTTAAAAGAATATACGCAATAATTAGTGCTTATGATTAAATATAGTCAGGGAAATTATCAGAGAAAACTCTGTTGTAAATTATGGAAATTAATTTGATTCTTTGTTTGTTTATGTGTACTTATCTCAGCAGTGCTAAATGACAGTTAAACATCCATGTACCTCAGCTAATATTAGTTACTTGTAATCAAGGTTAGTCTCAAATAATGATAATGGTCTCCAGTTGGTTTTACACATCTTTCTGCAAGTGAATGAGTTTATGTCACGACATTAGCTTCTCTAAAATATATTTTTTTTGTTCATTTATGAGATTTTTTTTTCCCAAATTAGGGTTATAGGCAATCATTCTATGAAATGTTTAGTTAATTTGGCATGCTTGTTCCTATACTTGTAACTTTACCATGAGACATCATATTAGTGTTATTTGGGTTTCTACTTGTCACTATTTCTCTTTCTGAGAACAGCTAAGGTCATTTTGCAAAATGAAGAAAAACAACATCCTTTTGTATGTACCTCAACCTAATATTAGTTAATCCATATTAGTGTCAACTAACGATAATGGTCTCCAGCTGGTTACACATTTTCTGGAAATAAAGAAGTTTGTCAAAAATATTAACTTCCCCCAAAAATATTTTTTGTTTATCTACAAGAAAGTTCTGTTGATTTCCCCAAATTTGGTTCATATGGCAACCGTTATATGAAATATTTAGTTAATTTGGCATACTGTTTCCTCCACTTGCAGTATTAGCATGTGATACGCCATGTTACCACAACATTTGGTATATGCCATATTGTAAAATGAAAAAAATATCATAGCCCTTTGTGCCAACTACCATCTAAAGATAATTATCTAGAACCTAATGTTTTCAAAGTTTAAGAGTAACTCCTTGTTGATATGGTACAGTTAATTCTCAGGTCCACAGGAACTGCTAATATATCATATTCGACTCTGGCTTCATGGTTGCAGGGTATATCAGAAGCATCAGTTAAACTAGGGGCTGTTTACAAATACGATTTATCATTACCAATTAATGACCTTTATGGCATCGTTGAAGAAATGCGTTCCAGGCTTGGTATTTATCCGACCTCGTACTTCAAAATAATACATTGAACTATTTTGTGAAGCTTTCGTTTTCATTTTGCTCATGCTCGTCTCATAAGTGCATTTAATTTTATTATACAAAGAGTAGTTTCGTGATGCACAGTAAATCCATAATGACGTTCAGGCAAGGCTGCTACAGTTGTTGGATATGGCCACCTTGGGGATGGCAATCTGCATTTGAATATTATGACAGCTCGATATGACAGTGATGTATTACAGCTTTGCCTGTGACATTTTTTAATGGTAAGCCAATTGTTATTCGCCATATGGATTAGTTTAATTAACTGTTGCAGATCCTTGCTCAAATGGAACCATTTGTCTATGAGTGGACTGCAAAACACAAAGGAAGCATTAGTGCAGAGCATGGTTTGGGATTGATGAAAGCAGATAAAATACATTACAGCAAGTCTCCTGAGACTGTATGTAGCTTTTCAATTTACATGAACCAATACTGTGCTGCAATAGTAAATTGAAAAGTCCTTTTTAATCTATACCCTTTTACTTTGCGTGACTTCCTCATTCCTCTTTGTGAAATTGTTATTAATTCTTCTATTTTCTCAAAAAGAAATAGGCCAACGACTCAAACAAAGATGATTTATATGTTTCTTTTGTCCTAGTAAGGTCATACACTGAATATGGTTTTTTCCATGTTATACTAACACTGCTTGATTTCAATAGGTTGTTTCTTTGATATAGTACTTGAGGTAATTCATGATATCACAAAAGTCTATCCGGCTACATATTCTTATGAAGATTTTGATTTTAAATCTTTAAATGATATAATTGTCAAACTAAATTTTGAAATGGCAAATATGAAAAATGGCCTATTTCTAAGGATATATATGTAATTCTTTGCTTTACAATAAAGCAGATGAAATAACTAGCCATAGTCAAGCTATAAAGATTCTGTTCTTTGCACGAGCATCTCGAGTGTCTTGAGCATCTTATCATGTGGTTTATTATACCTTACTAGGTGCATTTGATGGGTAATATCAAGAAGTTGCTTGATCCAAGTGGTATATTAAACCCGTACAAAGTCCTACCTCAGTCAGTCCTTTCTTGATCACTGGTATGCATTTTTGTAAAGCACACTAAACTATAGAATGAAATTATTCATCTTACTCAGCAAAGATCTATAGTTATTTCTGAGTTCCATTGTATTTCCTTTTAGTGCATAAGTATTGACTTTCATGATTGTGGATGACAGATGTATTTGGGGTAATGATGCTTACAAAAGCAACATGAATAATAAAGATGGTGGCTATCAATAAGATCCAAGAAACAATTGTTGCTATGTAATCTGTACGATTACGAGGTTTGAAGACGATGGATGTGTTGTGATTGTATTGTTTGAATTAAACAATGTTGGTTGACGTCTTAATTGTTTTAACTGCAATTTAGGAGCAGAACGAAGACCATACTTAAATTTTTATTTTTTTTAAAAAAATAAAATCTTCTTTACATATACATATTTTTTGAAAAAAAAGAATAAAAGATCAACAGCAGTACAGGTTTAGCATATACTAAAGAAAATACAAAAGGACCATATTTGATAGGAAGTTCATCTTGAAGTTTCCAATTCTAGACTATTCTTTTAAGCAATACCTGGTTTTAGGATCATAAACGAGCCCAGCCAAGTCAAATTAAACTTTGGGTTGCTTAAGTTTGTTAAGGTAGCTTGAGTTTGGTTTAAGCTTGTTTAAATTTTATTTAGATGTTATTGGGTTTTTATTTTGAGTTTGTCTGATTATTTGAATTTTTTTTAAAATTTTATTTGATTAATTATTGAGTTTGATATTATAAATGTCTGTTTGAGAAGTTTTTATTTATTTGTAAGTTTGATAAAAACTTTATTAATGAATCTGATTTATAAATTTTATCTGTGGGTATTGTTTATGAATATTACTCATAAATAATTTATAATTTTTTTCATAAATATTAACTATTCTTAACAAGTTGAATATATATATTTAAATTTATTCATCTAATTGATTGTGTATATTAAATAAATACAAATAAATTGTATTAAATTGTATATTAAGTTTGTTTTCAATCATTTGATTCATGAGAGTTCTTTCTTTTATGAACCAAATAGATTCTAAAGATTGAGAGTTCTATCTTTCTTTTTGCTCTTGTGCTTCCATTCTTCTAAGGTATCAGCTACTTGAAATTTGCTTAGCAATTTAAGGCGATTCCTCCATGCGATATCATGGCAATTTGCATCTACCACAACTGAACACTACATGAAGATGTGTTTGTAGCAGCTCAAGGCCATTAATTTATTTCTCAAGACATTCAAATGAATTTCTAAATGAACAAGAACCATGAAGCTTAGCTCACTCTAATCACGAGATTAGTCATTGCAGGTGAGTTCAAACCAAAGCATTTATTACTGAATAATTCGTAATGCAAGATTGAGACTAATATGAAGATAAATCATTAATCTAATAATATGCAATACACCTTTAAGGAGATTTTAAACTAACCAGAAAATACCTGTTCGCATAGATAGAATTTCATGTGTAAAATATACTCGACTTTTTTCATATATTTAGTGCAACGATCAAGTGACGTTCCATTTGGTACAACATCTCCAGAAGGAATTCTCTCACAACCATATATTATGAAAAATTAAACTTTGATATTCATACAACACTATTGCAGTACCAATCAACGAATCATTATGTGGCGTCTCTCAAGGTTTGATCATTAAACATAACATAATGTTTCGTTGGAAGTCTGGCGATGCTTTTGCAGCCTTGTCAATGTGCAATGTATCCTTCAAGAAGAGAATCTGAATAATTAACAAAAGGATCACAATTAACTTGAAGGAAACCTACATCAAGTATGGAATTTGCTAATTATTTCCCTCACCTGCAAAATCCCTGCTTGTTAAGCATCCCATGCCTCAATCAAATCTTTCCATGATCCCGACTTAGTGAAAGAGGCTTTCCTTTCAGTGGCTCTTATAGCAGTTATATTTCCAGTTCGCTGCATGAACGAATGGTTCAATAATGACAAGTTTAAAAAAAAAACCCAAATAAAATAAGAAAGCAAAGAGAATGATGGTTATACAAAAGGTTTGAAGCACAAGGGAAAAGGTCAGGTGTGAAAACGGTAATGAACTGCCTTTCTAAAGAACAATTAAAGAGCAATAAAAGAGAGGGTTGACCTTCAAACACTGCGCCCCACTGGTATCACAGATAGGATAATCAGATGGGCAGCAATATCGGTCATCTTTGCAACAGACTGCATTCTCAAGGTCACAGCAACTCCATGAAAGACAAAGACCCAATATCCGCCAACTACAACAGCATGTGCTTCCAGCTGGGCAATAGGTTAGCACACTGCACTTAGTTGGACCTGGAGGTGGTGCAGGAGGAGGATTTGGAGAAGTTTTTGTTGGAAAGGAAGCTAGCATATTAATCCCACACATGCCATAAGAATCATTACTATTACGAAGCATGTGTATGTAGCCATTCATTCCCCAGCTTTTTCCCCAAGAATTTTTCACAATCCAATAATCTACTCCATTTTCTGAACCATATCCTACAATCAGTACAGCATGATCCAGTGCAGTTGAGCAAGGGCCAGTAAAGATCCCCTATGAATGAAAAAGATGGGTGACATAAGCTGACAACATTATATGACAACCTCAGAGGAAAAAATATTTATATTTAAAAAGGTTGCAGACCTTTGAATATAGTTGGAATGATCTCTCACTTCCACAAATTCCAACACTAACAGGTTGTTGAGCAACAGCTTGAAGTAATAGCTTTTCATTATTTGGAGGAATATCTTTGTAGCCATCTATTGTTACAACTCGACGCTTTAGCTGTACAAAAGAGAAATAGCGGCTGAAGGATGAATTGTCAATGGTGTAACAACACAAATCACAGGTAGACTGTGTTTCATAGTACCTTGTTTTTTAAGCAGGTTCTTTGCTTAGCTTGATAAGGGTAATCATCCTCTGTATCAATTCCATGATTTTGAATCACCCACTTGAAAGCATAGTCCATAAGACCACCATTGCAACCATTATTGTAACTTTGATCACAATCACATAACTCCTGTTCTGATAGACTGACCAAAGATCCAGTGACAATCTTGTTTATTCCTTCAATTGCACCAGTGGCTGAGAAGGCCCAACAATCACCTGAGACAGCAACCAATATCCACTATAAGTAAAATGTACAAAACTAAAGTATTTTAAACTATTTAAGTCCTTTATGCTCCAATGGTATGGCCCACCATAAGTCCACCTGTTGTTCAGTAAATTTGCTTTAAGAAAACCTACAGTTCCTACCATGAGCTTTATGTCTACATGCCTGAGTTTTCCAACTATAGGAAGTAGCCTCTCCATTAAGCTCTATGTAAATTTGCATTACTAGTATGAAGCAAAAGGTATATTGTTTTAAAAGCTTGATAAATTTTATTTTATCAATCAAATTATATATTCTATTTCAGGGTCAAATATGTGATGCACACCCTGACAGTTTCAATTTTCATTCTCTCTTGCAGCTGCATAAACTTATTCCTTTTATTTCCCATCAATCTTAGCTATAAATTCCAAGGAGCAATTATGATAGTGAAGTCAATCCGAGCAAGTGATGAATAGTGAACTCTAAGTGTCAGCACAACATGAAATCAACACATTGATGCTTAGCCTTGAACTGGAAGCCTCAACCTTGAGTAGCATTGCTTGGAAACACATCAGTCTGTGCACCCAAGTTCAAAGAGTAGCATAGTTTCCGATTGGAGTTGATGGCTGGGTTAACTCAATCTTATAGGATTTGTGTGGGTATCATAGACCTATGACTCTCTTAGCAAAGCCAAGTGTAATGCTTCTGATACGTATTTTAAAACGTTCCTCCACAAATTCTTCCAATTGAAAACTCTTTGGTACACCAAACAATGCTGGTTTTCTTTGGCAAGCAATGCAAGAGCTCTGGTGCGGTGATTGGTGAAGCACCTACCACTTTTAACAAGGGTAATGCGATGTTATATATATACAAATATAATATTTAAATCACCTCTAAACCATAATGGAATGCTAAATTCATGAAATGCATGTTTTCAATTGAACATTTGAACAACTACATAAATGTAATCAGCACAAATGATTACCACACATCTATGAAGGGAACAATGAGTCAATAAATAAGCTTGTTGACGAGCACTATTAATAAGCTTTTCAAAGAACACTTTTATGAGATTTATTGTCAAATACCTAACAAGCCAAATTAGCCTATATGTTTTACTTTTCATTTTCATCAAGCCATAAAGAGTGTTTGAGCATGTTTGTCTATTATCCGAACTAACAAAATTAGCTCTTATAAACCTGAGTCCAAGCTTGATCAATTCAATGATCATCCCCATTTCTCATTCATGAACCATCTTCTTAAGTCATAGTATTAATAAAGTTAAACATGTCACTTCGATCTATGGATCACTTAGCATATGGAATGTGAATAGAGACAGTCATAAAAACTGTGATTTTTGGTACAGATATCTAATTCTATCTCATGTTATCAGATGTTATTTCTTTTCATGCTTTGGTCATCTTACCTCGAAGATATCATAGTTAAGAATAAACACAGAATTGTAGAACTTAAAAAGAAACCGTGCAAGATTACAATTAACCATATGTATGAATTCTGGATTTTCAATCAGTGATTGCTACAGTTAATGTAAGTCTTTTAGATGATAAAATACATTCACACATTCCCAATGCAAGACTGAGGGTGCTGTTTAAATTTAATACAACCTTCCCTGACAATAATTGCAGGCAGATATAATGAATACCATATAGTTGGGTGGTCTGCTGGCAAACATTGTAGATTAGGAATGATCTATCAGTCTAATTAAGCAGATTAGAATAACTGAACTAGTTGGCACCTTTGATAACTGTAAATGGAAATGAAGAGTTTGACAGTTAGGCCTCTACATAAAAATGTTAAAGAGACTACACGCATGCTGTCAACCAAAGGAACATTAGACTCCACATGTCTATTCCCTTCAGCTTCCTCTCTCACTCTCGCTTGTTTCCCTGTGATTGTTTCTTTTTTCTCCTGCACAAATGTCAACATAATGATCAAGCTAGCTAAGCTGATATGTTTGCTTTGATGGTCCATCAGTCTATTGGCTACTCTCTCCACTTCTTTCGCTTATCTCATTGAGGTGGTATGGCTTTCGGCATCATACTGTAACCCTTTAGATTTCATTTCCCATATCTATATAGGACTCGTCTCCTCTCGCTCTTTCACCCAGCCCTTGTAGTCAATCGAGAATCATTCCAATTGAACCAGTTGGCATCCTCAATTGCCACTCCACAAAATAAACTACTTAAAAAAAAAAATCGTCATAGTATCCATGAGAAAAAAACGACAAATAAACCATCGAAACGGAGAAGGAATACCGCAGCTCCCCTGATCCTTGACCGAAGTGACAGCTCCATCATTCCTCCAATCTAACGAAGAAGGAATACTGCCGTAGGATCCCCAGAACATCGTTCGATTAGCCCGCGGCGCAGCAAGGCCGGCGCTGAGGCCTAGTCGGGCCGCCCGGAATTCGTGTGAAAGCAAATCAGCGAAGGAGTTGAGGCCAAGCTCGTAAGAAGAGTTCCCATCGGCGTTGTGCGCGTCGACGAAGGCAAGGTTGTCCTGGAAGGCACGGAACCGGGCGAGCTTCTCCCCCTCGGAGGCGTAGCGCTTGCCGTGCGCCTTGATCCAGGACTCGAAGAGATCGGAGTAGGCGAGGGAGGTAGGCGAGATGAGGAGGAAGGAGATGAGGGCGACGACGATCACCGCCGAGAAGGGAAGCGATCGAGCGAAGTCCATCACAGAGGAAGAAGTAAACGTGGATTGGGGATTTGGGTTTTTATCGGACGGCCGAGGCCCGGTTGACTCGTGGGTTGTCGGCTCACGTGTTTTAAATTATATTGATATATTTAAATATAATATTTTTAGATCTTATAATTTTGTAGTTTTTATTTATCTATAAATTTTAAAAGAGAAAACAATAAAAAAATATTATTTCTAATACTAACTTTACCGTTACTCAACAAAGCAACGGTATCAAAAGAGAAAATAATATAAATTTTATTTACTGAATCATTTTAAAATTATACTATAAACATTCTATCTCTAGTTAAACTCAGTAATAGCTCTCATCTCGAGCATGACAAACTTTTCAACAAATAAGTTTAATCTTTGAAGCTTGATAAGATCAAAAGTATAATCTTGAACATAATCAAACTGAGTTCAACTTATTTATATCGCTGTAATTAAGTTGTATTAAGAGATTTTGGTTAAATGGCTGGAATGATTATGATATGGATTTGATGGTAAGGAGGAATGATAATGAGAATGGAAATGAAACCTACCAAATTATATGAGTTTGATGATTCCCATAAATTTTAAAATTATTCTTAAATTATCATTTCCAAACTCACAATCTAAATATTATCTTTTACTATCATTCCATTTCTTCATTCTCAAATTCACCGATCAAACGTCACCGAATATTTTGTTTGAGATTAAGGTGCAGCAAAAGACTGTTTTACATAAACAGATTAAACATATAGCTCCTGGCTTACGGGATGTTTATATACTTACATAATTCATGAGAGCTTAAAACACAATGCCACAAGTGATTTCTCATCTCTTTCTCAGCGGTATTGCCATTTGTTTACAGGAATAAGATCTTTAAGTTCTTACGGGTTTACTTTACACAGCTGAAGTCGTCTCGGCGGTCTGCCAGTATCTGTTGTAGAACCACATTGAGTCGGCCGCGACAGCATTTCCATCATCGTTTCTATGCCAGGCATAGTAAGCATGTGTTCTATTCTTGATCTCGAAGATAGCATGACCAAAGCTTGATTCTCTGAAAGCCGAGTAACTTGGCTGCGGCTCTGTCATACTATGACCCATATGCAAAAATGACACCAGTCGAGAAGAAAATTAGAAGCTATTGGTGATGTAGTAGAATGCTAATATGGTATGAGCAGAAACTTACTTTGTAGCAAGCCCTTCGAGATTCCCTCCATCGCCGACAGTGATATATACAGGGGCTGATTCGTCAGGAACTGGCTCACATTTACCATTCACTATATTGTAAGCGATATTTGATACTCTATACTGCAAAAGCAGGAAATTCACATCACCAAAAGGCTAAAGGAAATACTTCAGAGTGAGTCACGCGACTAAAAGAATTCATAGTGCTGCAAGAACTTAGAAAACCAAACGACCTGATTGTACTGGTTATATGCAAAGTACGTTCCCTATCATCTATCTAGCAGTAAGAAATCCACACTTATGAAAAGAAATGTCTTTTAACTCACTAATGCTAAGGAAAAATATCAATGTTGCACGAGAATTCACTGATGAATTTTCCCAAGACAATGTTGTATGAAAGCGTAGGAAGCTGACAAAATACGATATGATATTCTTAAACTGGGGATAGGGAAAAGACAGGCAGATAGAGCCTACTTACACTACGTTCATAGGCATGGACATGACCAGCGAATACAACATCAACTTTGTATTTGAGAAACCATGACTCATACATCACTCTCATAGATTCCCCTTCCATATAGTGATAATTGTAGCTGTTGTACCACGGCGCATGCATTAGAACAATCAACCATGGTGTCAAGCTCCTATTCACCTTGGGCAGTTCTGCTTCAAGCCATTTGAACTGAGGACTGTATCTACCTGTTGAATACAAAAAATAGTGAATACCAGGGATTTCTAGAAGGCAAAGAAAAATAAACCTAAGGTTTAGTGTCATTGATTAGCAGATAGAGAGAAAAATACATACAAGTATATCCACCTAGTCAATAACATCGACCTTCAGGGGAAAAAATATGGAAATGCACAAAATGCCAAAAAATACAACTTTCAGTTGTTGTGCAATTAATGTGCGTTAAATGAATTATCATAGGCGAAGAAAAAAGACTAGTTAATGCATACAACTTCTGAGTTTCACTAATTTTCTCAACTTTTTGATCAAGCTAATTGCTATTCAGCTTGATGTTTGTGATGTTTATTTAAAAAAAAACAGAAAAATTAACCTAGACTATTATTTCTCACTAAATATAAAATCTGAATGGATATCTACTTATCTGTAGGAAATGGAAATGGAAATGGAAAAACATCTTCACTCCAAGTGGAAGGAATTTCAAATAAAATGCTTTTGTCCATCATATTAAAGTAAGATACAACTTACAGAGTAGTAAATTATCAAATTCAGAAAGATACAGACGTATGGAAATCTCATATTTATATTCCAGTTCTAAATGGATATACGTAAATTTTTAGCTAGAAGTCAACATTTAAAATAAAAATTACAAATCGATTTCAAGATAATAGGAACAAAGAAAATGCAGTAGCAAAAACCTGTAGCAAATCTTTCAAATTCAAATTATCCTTTTAAGAAAGCAAAAATAACCGATGTCACTGTAAGATAATAATTTGTCTCTTTGTATTACTTAAGTCTGATATGAGAACTTATAGATTCCCATTTTCAACTTGAATTTGTTTGAAAAATGCAATTATAAAGCATCAACTATCCATACCATATGCTGAATATGATGCCACAACAATAATGTGTGCTGATGCCATCTTGATAGAGTACCAATATGGCTCTGTACTGCCTGATGATTCAAAAGGAGTCCAGTATCTGTGCGTGTATGGCTTAAACTGTATTGTTTCACCCTGTAAAGATTGGTATAATGAATCATCTATTCCAGTTTCACCCTGGAAAGATTGATGACTAAGAGAAGAGGTTCAATATCACTTATTTTCCTTAATTTAGTCCCTCAGACATGTCCTTCTGCTGGTCATGCTGTTTGAGGCCTGTCTGACTGAGATAATCTCTTGTAGTTTCATTGACTTAAAGTGAACAATGAAACAAAAATACTCCAAAAATATTTTTTTTTCCTTCAACCATTTTATTTTATCTGTATCTTTTCTGATTTCCTAATCCCTTACAATTAGCTGTAGATTAACAAAATTGTGTACAAAGAGTGTTAAGAAATCAAGCTATGTATCAATGGTTTTTCTGATTTACTTACAAGTTCTGGAGCATAATCAATCTCGTGATTTCCTGCTGTCCAAATCCAAGGTTGATATGCAGCATTTCTCTCGACAAATCTCCCCCATGTATCCCATCTAACATTGTCATGGTATGGATATTTATCAGCATAAGAAAGGTCACCAAGAAATAGAACTGCTTGTGCATTTGGATTTGACTCATAATGAGCCAAAGTGATGTTAGAGTCATAGCTCTGTCCTAGATCACCTGCAGTTCATACAAAATAGTAGAGAAAAACAAGATATAGTCAGGCAAGAATTCTCTAGGAACAACAGAAACTATGATATTGACATTTTTCTAATTTATTACTGATTAAACTACCAAAAGATGACACAATAATATCAAAGACTACTTCATTTGCTTGAACCATTATTTCACAGATTGCGTTTGCAAGAAAAGCAACAAATGTATATACACTTTAACCCTACAAAAAAATAACAGATTATGAAGTACAACTGTAGTTTAGATTTTCTTTCCCTTCCCAAGATTGAATGGTAAATAACAATGAGGATCACTGTGCCCAGATCAAAGGGGATCTGAAGTCTCCATGTGTAACAAGGTAGGTAACTGGTTTAGAGTGTATTAAGTTGTTTTCTGAAACTCCCTAAATGAAAACGTAGGACTTTTAGAACAGGGCAGTGAACTACAACTAACTAGGGCACTTCATTCAGGTAATGACGTGATCGTAAACAACAAAATCATATCACCCAAAATAATCAAGCATATCCTTGACATCAGAAAATTTCTCGTCAACAAACTTTACACAATCTCAAAGAACAGAAACATTACCTGACAAAGTTATTCTAGGTAATACAAGTAAATGTGACAGTTGCCTTTTGTTATGGTTTTACTTTTCCAGCTCAAATTGTAGAGAACGACAGAAAGCTGTTATATCTTCAACTATCTACTATGAT
>JBBPFQ010680175.1:0-15280 GCA_037974815.1 Kaempferia elegans | reverse complement strand
TGATCGAACTCAGCCGCTTCCTCCAGTCTTGAGGGATCCTCTTCCGGTCCACCAGCCATTCTAAAACAACAGAGTTCGCACTTTAAAAAACAAATAAAAATACAAGGAAAACAAAGGGGAACATGGAGCAATTGCTGAAAGAGAGATCACAGCATGGAAATCGAAGGCCAAAAAAAAGACAAAAAAGAAGAAGAAGAGCAAGAAAGAGCAGCAAACAGGAGAGAAATAGACAGAAAGGGACCTCCAAGACGAGCGAAAGCGATGTCGATGGGAAGATTACGGATATCAGCACCGTCCTGCATCTTTTGCTGAAGCGGAGCCCAAATACTCAAAAGTTCCAATCTTACACGATTTTCGATCGAATTAACTTCCTTTTAAAACAAAAATTACGCCTACAAGAAAATTATTCAAATCTTCGTTCGGATTCTGCCGAGATCGCGAGTACAGGAAGCTGACCAACGGATTTGGTTGAGATCAAGTAGTCGCAATGCTTCTGACTAAGGAGACAAATACCAGGCTGCTCCTACTCTTTAAACGAGTGCACGAGGAAAAAGAGCAAGATCCGGCGGCCACTGGCAGCGATCTCCGATCGGGAGGGGGAGAAAGATGGCTGCGGACGTTTCCCAAATCGTGACGCGGTGACAGCATAGACAAAATTACAATTTTATCCCAGAATTTCGAAACGTTTTCTTTTGACCTCAAAAGTTTAACCAAATTGCATTTACCATCTACATTTTCTACTCAAGGAAAAATATATAAAGTGATAAGACCTACAAAAGTGAAATGGTTGCTGTCTATCTTTAAAGATTTCCTTAAACTTTTTCTTGTAGTATTATTACTCTTATATTTTTTTATTACTTTCTCAAATTGATTTGGATTGTTCAATAAAAATCGAACACAAATCCTAATATGATAGTTATTATTTTTAAAAACATTTTAATTCATATTATTTATTTTATTATGAGAAAAAATAAAGAGTAAAAATAAAAAACAAACGTCCATCATATACATGTGCTGATGTGCGTTTCATTTTCATTTTTCAATTAAAAAAGACGTCTGTAAACTGCCTAAATATTCTTATATTATTTGCTCATCATGTAAAAACTAACAACAAATTTATACAACAGTAGCTTCATATATTTTAATTTTATTTTCTGATAATCTACATTCCAATGGACATTATTTCATTACGGTTAACCATATAAAAGTTAGTATACAACGTGTAGACTTTATAATACTTATTATATTTTAAGTGAACATAATTTAATCATGATTAAATATGTACCTTCTACAATATGTAACAATTATCTATTAATCTCTACCTATTATAGAATTTAGCCGGTAGAAGTAATACTGAATTTAGGAATATTTTTAGAGGGATACTTTTTTTAAAAAAAAAATCTTAATTTGAGATATATTTTTTAATTTTTTTCTAAAAGAAGGACGATTTCATTCGAAGAACCAAGGGGCGAATTATAATTTATAAAATAGTGAGAATTTAATTAAAACGTTTGCACGTTCTGCTAGACCGGTTCAAATCACCTCTTTTTCCGGTTCATATTGTCACGTGATTCGGATGGAGATACTTAATTGGGCCGTGTCTTTGGGAGTTATAAGGCTTATTCGGCCCCCTTTATTCATCGTTGAAGACTGTGAAGCCAACTGTCCTTGATACGACGTGTTACGAAGGAGGTCTCCTCTCTCTACTCCCTCTTCCACGTTTGACGAGAGGAACCCTAGGAACCGAAGCCGAGCAATTCGTGCTTCCAATCGCGAATTCTACGCTGATTCCATCGTCTTCCTTGATCCGTAGTCCATGGCGATGCCGATCTAGCTCCGGAGGGTTGTAAATCATCGGGAATGGCTCATGGCGGCTACGCCAGGCGTCGGATCGAGGAGCGGCGACCCCTTGGCCGGCGTTCCAAGGGGGTGGGGCTGGATAAGAGGCGAAACAAGTTGAAACGCGTCTCCCTCAAGAGTCAGATCCGTTCCGTTGAGCGCTTTCTTCGTAAGGTACTCAGGCCTCAACTTCCATGTGGCTAAAACGGTATTATTACAGGTGCATAGCCCTGCAGTTGCGTTAATGGAACAAGCTGATGAAGCTCTGATTGAAGAAAAATTCAATTGTGCTATTAATCTTTAATGCTGTTAGCTGTTGAGTACAATATTTGCTATTGGTTTTGATTAACACTTAACTTTATTTTTTTTTTCCTATCAATATCTTTTGTGATTTTTTATGGTTGTTGAAAGAAAATTTTGTAATTGTAAATTTAACTGTTCAATAAAGCCATGGTGTCTAGTTGCTTTCCTATGTGTAATATGTTCCTTTATATCTATAAAAGAAACTCTGTTTACTTGGTGAGTCTTTTAATACATTGGACGTATCTAGGACTTACCTGATGAAGTCAGGAAGGCTCAGGAAAAGAAGCTTGAAGAACTCAAACAGCAACAGGAGCTGCAGACACTCTTGGAATTGGAACATAAGTTACGTCTGAGGGACAAAAAGATAAAATTCTTGGGTATATATGTTTCAAAATGACAACTATTGTTATTAGAATCGTGCTTTTGCTCATCTTTTTCTGTTTATCTTCTGTGGTTTTTAATTAGAGAGGCGAAAGGTTGAAAGGATGATAAGGAGGCTTGAGAAACAACAGCGCACATCATTAGATCATGTCTCAGATGAAAGTATTTTCTATCAGCTTTCAAAGCTAAAGGAGGATCTAAATTATGTCCGTGTGAGTTCAATTTTTCCCTTCATCAGTCAGACTATGGGAATGGTCTTAGTCTTGTTTGTGTTTGTTAGGTAACTGGTGCATTGAAAGATTTTAAAATTTTAGAAATTTGTTAGGAATAACATCTCTCTAGTTATTAACTTGCCATTTAATCTGTGCTAAATGATGCTTTTATTGTTTGTCTAGTTGATGCTAAGCACTGAAGATATTTCAAAGTGACACCTGATTTATTTCCTTTGATGATACAGTTCTTCCCCAAGACTGAAAAATATGTGTCACTGTTTGTTGGTGGTGATAATCCAGCAATTGTCGATAAGAGAAACAAATTACGTCAACAGGTGAAAGCTTATCTTATAACTGCTGCTGCAAATGGAAAGGATTTAGAAGGTTATGATTTTCTTATTAGTTTACTAACTGTTTCAATTCGTTACACTTGATTTTAGCATTATGCGTGACACCAAGTACTTTAGTATATTAACAAATATTGTTATGTGTCAATCACTTGGTATTTGGCCTTTGTTATACATAAATTTCAATATGGTCATACTGACTTAGCAGAAACAGCAAGTGATGATGATGCTTTAGATGTCAGTGAGGATGACTTCTTCTTGAGTGGAAGTTCAAGTGATGAGGCAGAGGCAGATGATGAATGGACAGATAGAAGTACTAGGTATGCTATTTTTTCATTGATTGAGTTTTCTAAGTTGATAATTTTAATGATTTTTGTAAGGCTGTCTTTGTTGAAAGACTGTCAGATATGGTTTTTTTAAGGAAACATACTGGTTAAAGTTTAAACCATTGCAAAAGATTCCTTAAGAGATTATATTTCATATAGTCAACCATTTTGTTATATTATCTCTTTTTTAGCTCAATGTTGGTTCTGAGGATGTCATTGGATATTACTTCAATATCTTCTTGGTTTTTTTTTTGGTGTTGTTTACTAATAATCACCCAGTTAACCTGCAGTCCTCCACTACCCTTAAGATATTTTTGTATGTATCAATTTTTGTTTCCTTAAGTATGATATTGTACTCAAGTCCTTAGAAAGAGTTTGCCGTGTGGTTAGAAACAAATGAACATTCAGGTGAAATTGTAAGGGATGATAAAAGGTGTATGTACCCCGACTGGGTAGAGCTAATGATTTGTAGTTATTATGGTCAGTTACAAATTGAATTGTGGTATTGAAACTATAGGCCAAAACATATATGATAGTGAATTTGTTTGCTCATTATGGATTTTTCTAGTCTTCAAGTTATGCTTTTGTATTGCTGGAAATCATTGAGGATGGTGCTGGACATTTTCCCCCCTCCACACCAACCTTACTCTGGATCTGCTGAACAAATTCACCTTTGGTGTTGACTTTCTAATTCCTCTTGAAAAATTTTTCAAACTGGCTTTACGGAAGCATGTATCTACAAGTCACATGTGACATGTTTATACCTAGAAGCAACAAATGTTTCTATATAACATATAAATGGAGTTCACCTTCGGATTTAGATCTGCCAATAGTTCAAACACGAATGACATTAGCTGGCTACCTTTCATCAGGCCACATCCCTTTGCGCCACTTGGGTTTATATTACTCAGTATGATTGTTATCATGCTTTTGCATGTGATAAAAAAATATGTGTAGGTGGATAGTTTTGCATCTTGAGCTACCTTGGAAATTTCCCAGAGCTTTGGTGCATCTGCAAAGTGAAGATTCATAAGTGCAGCTGTCAATGCATCTTTAACCTAGCTGATCCTGTTGTTTAATTCTTGTTAATACATTACCAATAATCAAATTCAACGTATCAACCATTCATTTAATGGTTTTGATAATGGTTAAAACACCGAGTCCGTGACCTAATGTCTTGAGTATTATAAAATGAAAAATTCAGTCATCGTTTACATCTAGACCCTCATGAATAATGAATCCATGAAGCACCTTAATTTTCTCTGAATAGTTTTCTTTATTTCATAGATCTTATTGATATGGACCAGGAGAGTTTGCTGTTTTATTTGCAGAGAACCAGCTTCAAGTACTTCTGGGAAAGCAACATCCGGCATGTCCAGTGATGAAAGGAATCAGGTTACTTACCTTTGGATGTGCAACATTCAGCTTCTCAACTTTTTTCTCTTCACATAGCTCAGATTTGACATGCATTGCCTAACGTGTCCTTACAGAGGCTAATATCTGCTCGAGCTCTAATGCCGCCACCGCGTTCAATGCCATCAAGCAGAAACCAGCCTGTTGAAAATGTGTTGATGTCTACATCTAGTAACACATCAACTAGTAGGAGTGGCCCTTCCTCCAATAGTTCAAGATTTGTAAGTGGAGTGAGATCTCAGAAGAGCAACGTGAGTTCTGGCTCTGATGCCCGCAAACCATGCCGGAAAAGGAGGCCAAAGAAGAAAAAGCTGGTTTGAATTATTTCTCACTCGATCTTTAACTGTGCATTCATTAGATATGGTTCAATACCGAAAACAATGTTGTGCATTGTGCATAAATGAAACTACAGAGCTATCCTTTAGGATCCAATGAGAAGTTAAGTTCCTGAAATGCTTTTCTTTAGATGGCATTCGACAGTTATTTCTCTTCGCATCCTTAGTTCCAAGGGCCATTTGGATAGAATCTCACTAAGGTTACTAGATCCGGCTCTTGCTTCTCTACACCCTGTTTATATGTAACTTGTTTTAACTCGACTTGCATTGTAGCTCTTGATAGCCAGCAAACTGTATTTCTGTGAGAGCAATAGCTTTTATACTGACCCATTAATGCAATAATAGAAAGTGCCTCTGCAGTTTGACGTGTTGCTTTAGTATAAAATCATTTTTAATACCTTTCGTGCAAACTGTGTTCTAAAATTTTTTCTATTTCAAATGTTTGAATGAATGTGATAGTGATGCGGTCCGCCACCTCTTCATGAACTCAATATATGAGAGAACTCGCTTAATAACTTATCCAGCACACTCACTAATTCAATAGTAGCTCGTTCATTCGGACTTGTAATACTTTCTTTTTATGACTAAATTGGGATGACATTTCGTCTTCTCCCCTTTTCAGGTATTATGATGCATTTGGTATTGAAGAAGAATAAGGAAGCTGATGCATGCGGTATATAACCACTGATACTGGAACTTATTCGATCCGCCTGCACCACAATGAATATTATCCAACTAGGGTAAAAACAATGCCTCTCTTAATTCACAATGTATTATAGTTCGCATTCCCTGCATTTTCTCTGTTCCTAACGATTCCATAAGGAACTGTTTCTGTCTGCTGGTTCTTCAAGTTCTTGGTTACCGATATGATCAACTATCTTACCGCATAACAATTTTTTTTTTCACCATCGTCTTTGATCTGCTTTGTCGTCGAGATGTTGAATTCTGATGGTTAAGTTCACTGCAAAGAGTTGATTTGGTCATGATGTGAGGATCAGGTTGCAATTTTATTTTTCTTGGGAAAATATTCATTTTACCTCCTGGAGATGATAACCCTTTTTTTAAGAAAAAAAATGTTTTGTTATAATTTATTTTTTAGTTTGTTTTTAATTTATTATTCTTGATATCTTAAAAGTTTAAAGGTTTTAGTTAGATGTGATCTATTAAAATTGAAAATTACTATAGAATTTATTTATTAGATTAATGATTTAATTAAATTACAAGGATAATTATGGTACTAGGCTTCTTAGTTTTTTAAGTTGGATGAATTTTGCAATAAAAAAAAAAGGTTAAACAAGCCTATTAAAATGAATAAATAAATAGGTTTGAACATCTTAAAATTTGACCCAATGCAAGCCAAGGAACATATTGATTGATTAATTAATTTTCCTTGGATGTTGCGGTGGTTAATTTATGGAAGATTATTACAAGAGGTAAGGTTATTACAAGAGGTCTTGAGATCTAAATTTGTCATGTCTAAGTATATCTCTTCTATATTTTGACTATCTGTACTAATGATTAGCGATCATCCTGATTTACCTTTTCTATGTTGATGTAGATATTAGGAGTGAGCGAATCTTTTCCGTATTGATTGGTTAATTAATTGTATTTCACCCTTAAACCCTAATTCTTCTGCTTTTTGTATACGCGCTTGTGGGAAACCATGGATTCAAACCAAATTCGTGGGCGGAGCAATTCACCAATTTGCATTCTGATTTTAGAGATCGAGCAAGGCTAATCGGTTAAATAATATTGAAATTGAGTAATATTATTTTTTTAATTAATCAAACTGATTAAATTTTTTTAGGCAAAAATTATTTTTAATTAATCAAACAAATCGAAAGAGCGTTTAATTTTTATTTTTTAATAAAACAAAATTCTACCCTTTATAAAATGGCATAAATAGCTTTTAATATATTATTTGTTTTTCACACGTATCTCCCTTTTAAAAATCTCGTCTAAACTTTGAGTCGAAATTGTATTCTAACCGCTATAAAATTGTAGTTATATAGTTGTAGCAAATGAGAACGGTGAATTATCAGATTTATTTTTGTCATATCTTTTATTAATTAGACAATTTATTTCATCAAGTATTTTAATAAAGTCATAATTTTCATTTGAAAGTATTAGGCAAAATAAAATCAACTTTTTTGGGAGAATTTAAAAAGACTTGTTGAAAAACTCATATCAGATTAATTTCTACAATCGGACTTGAATTAGTTTATTAGAACTTGATTCTCGATCTATAAAAGCTCAGTCTTATATCCAAAGAGCATTGTTTAAAATCTTTTCAAGATTTTTAAAGAAATTTAATCCTTTTTATTAAAGTTATTTTTCATATTTTAACCTCTGTGAAATGGTAGCTGATACAATGCAACCCCCAATCTAGATTTAAGCGGAAATATAAGTAGGAGATGTGTGTGTCGAAGTTGACCGAGATGAGCCAAGCTTGAGCCCATTTATTACTGGATTGAGAGCTTGTCGAGCTTTATCAATATTTTAATATTTAAAATAATATTACTTTAAATAAAATAATTAAGTTCTAGGACTTCTTGTGCCTAGAAGAATTTTTTAAGCTGTCTTAAGGTTGAAAGTTTGAATCTCGATGTGTATGGTTTATTTTGATTTTATTTTACGAGCTGAGCTCGAGTTCAAATTCGAAAGCTTGAACTAGCCCGAATCAAATCTGTTGAATTCTCTTGAGCTTGGGTCAGTTTGAATTCAGTTCGACTCATTTACACTCTTGGGGATGGGATGCTCTTTCAATTTTTATCATCCATCGATTTGATCGATAGGCAAGTCCGTCAATCATGAGAGATGGACAGATGGTTACAGTTCGGAATCATGAATGACCTTCGTTTTGATTTGACCGTTTAAATTGATATCTTAAACACTAAATCAAAATGAATTAATAGATATTTTTATTTTAAAAATGAATTTCTAAATTAACTAATTCAAACTTTACATTTTCATAGGTTAATTCCATTTGATTCATATTTTGTTTAGCCCTATTACTTAGAAGCCATTGTTTTGCACTCAAATCAGCAATGGGGAAGCCCGAAGCTAATTGACAAGACGGTAGCATCGAATGGGTTTGAAGACATTATCTTAGTGGTCCTTCAACTCCACACTTTGAAAGAAAATAAATCACAAGAGCTATTTAACCTTGCATAACGGCATTTTACATAGAGAAGATCCGACATCCAAAAAAAATATTTTCGTATCCGTTGAAAAATAATTTGAAAATCTATTATATTAAGCACTTACCAACTACGTCATACCATATGGGGAATGGAGACACTCTATGATCCAAGCTCCAAACATCAGCTCAGTGACATAACAATGATGATAAGCAAAATCCGTTTTGCGGAAGGCCACAAGCTGTTACATGGGCAAGGTCTTTAAAGCATAACATTAGGTTCTTCACCACACTAATCATAAATATCTACTCTAATGGAACTGAAAACCCTGATGAGCATGCACCTCATCTAACATCCTATGCCAATGGCATCACTAACACGACAAGAATCCAAAACAGATGGAGTGAGGCCATTTTATATTAGTCCACATCACCATACTCCCTAGTTCCCTTCCTCTTCAGCTCCCTTCATGTAGACAGTCTTTGCGCCATCTCCATTTTGTCTGCCGGAGTTGTTGCTTCCGCGCCCTTCGTTGGACAAGGCGCTGCCGGGATCCTGCTTCATTGAACTACTGCGGCCAAAATCAGAAAACACTCCGCTAGCAAGCGCATTCCCTCCAATGCTCGCCTCTCCGTGAAGCATGTTGAATCCACCACTGCTGCCGAGCTGGCTATGCATTGCTGCTTGCTGCTGCTGCTGCTGCTGCAGGGCAGAGATCGGTGACTGAGCATATAGCATGGATGATCGAGCAGCCATGAGTGACTGAGGAGTCATCGGCTGAGCTTGCGGGTGTTGCATGTAACGAGGACCTGATTGCATGGCAGGATTGGGAGGAAACTGCCGAGAAGTGATCCAAAGTTAAGTCCAGCACACTCATCAATAGCAAATCCAGGAACAGAGTATCAATAGTGATACATACCTGAGCAATTGTTGGTGCTTGTTGCTGATTATCTGCAATCGCCGCAAGGTACATCAAATTCCTTTGAAGCTTAGCTTGGTTCCTGTAAGTAGGATAAGTAACATAAATCCAAAAAAGATTCGGTGCCGGCTAAAAGGAATAGCATCCCTAAACCCTAACAACTTTCTACTGCATCTAAAAACCCATAAGGGCAAATGCTGACCTTTGGTTAAGTTTAAGGCAAATTATAAGGGCAAATGCTGACCTTTGGTTAAGTTTAAGGCAAATTAGAAAACGATATTAATAAGAAATACCAAGGGGAGATCAAGATTCTTGTTTGCAAGGCAAACCAAAACAAGAAACTTCACATTTACATCTTATTAGCTTTCATAGTTTTCTCATGTTTTGATCAGGATGATTATGATGATCATGGTGGTTGTGATTTAAGTGTTCGACCATTGTAGACCCAATAAGCCATAAATTCATGCATTCATGGAATTTCAAATGAAACCAACTCATCACAAATAGAAAAGGATCAAAATGCAAGATATTAACACAGTAGTTCTTTATAGAACCTTTGAATTATGATCGTATCTACGACATATTCAAGACTTACTCAGCACATTCATCAGCTTTCCCAGCATTTTGGTTGTCCAGAATAGCTAGAATCAACTGCTTATTCTCATCCAAGTACTGCAGTATAAATAGGCAATTAGCAAAGCTTTTTAGAAAATAAAACAAAACAAAAAATAGTGGTTTAGTTTGATGAATCAACTATAAATGGCTAAAAGGTAATTGAAATAAATGCATTTATGAACCTAAAGCAATTCAAAATTCTTCAGATTGCATTGAGGAAACTATCCAACCAAATATGTAAACTGTTGTATGTTACTAGATTATGAACAAATATGTTAGGTAATATGTATCTACTACATTAAACTACTGATGAAGAAGAACCAAGCTCCCACGGGTGTAATGCAATGGTAAAACATTCAAAGAAACAACTAAGAGGATGAGAGTTTGAATCGAATCCAATAAGAATGAATATTCTACGGGTAGGATTCTGAGTGTGCGTAAGTTGTGCTTCAGCTACCTATTTCGTTGTAACGAAGGACCGAAAAATAAGTTCAACTTTCAATACATTTAGCCATAAACAAAAGGTGTACTATGTGAATTATGATACATCGGTAGGTCAAATGATCCATAAAGTAACAAAACTTTCATGTATGCTAGCTACTCAATCTTTGCTTGACCTTATCAACAAAACTATGATACCATAAAGGAGATAAGATGATATACTGCACCTATATCATTCCAAAATGACAAGGATTATGTAACCTAAAAATACTTATGGTAATCGAAGATAAGAAGACTAAGAAATATATGAATGTTTATGGCTATGAACTTCAACCACCAACATTCTTGAATTGAGAGTATTGGATCAACATGTATGAAAAACAGCAGTAGACGCAACAAAGAAAGGACTCCATTTGTCACTGAACAAACACCAAGCAAGCCTTGAGATTCTAATGGAGGTCCATCTACTGAAAGGGAATGTCTTAACACTGATCGATCTCTTTGGGAGCAAAACATCAAACTTGGAGACTAAAGATTGCTCAAAACACCAAGAATGCGATAAAAAACTCTTATTTTAATAGAACCTAGAATTTTTTTTCTGTCGAGATGAACACCATTCCTTTAAGAATGGAGGGAAGAAGACAATCGAACCGAAGTTCAAAAGGATCACGAAGCAAGAACAGGAATAAACACGCATTTTGCACAACGTCGTCAAAAGCCTCATGTTCTCTGTCGAGATGAAAATGATGCCGAAGAACACATTCCGATAGAGCAACAAAGAGTCAAATACCATTCATTCTATTGTTCAAGCACCAAAGCACCAAACTGACGGGACTAACATCCACGATCATATTAGCCCTAAAAAAACAAGATTTTTTTGTTTGACAAGATGGATGGGAAGAAAACTCGCATAAGACATTGACGAGGATGGGAACACGATCCCGACCGAAGCAAGGAAGAAGAGCCAATGTCGTTCTAATCATCGAAGCATTACAGAGCAAAAAAAAACACGGTTTTTTGTAAGATCACAGTGCAAGACGGAACTAACATCCATCCAAGCCCTAGCAACAGAAGCTCGCAATCGTCATTAAGGACAACGAGAACACGATCGGGGGTTCGCCGCAACAACAAAAGCAGACGAGACAATGAGAACGCGGCCCACGATTCTGCGGACGACTGCAACGGGCAAGGGGGATGAGAAGAGCCGTACCTGCTGGATGATATCGGTGGTGACTTGACTAGGGGACGCATAGGCCGCCATCATCGGCTGCATCTGCATCAGGTGCTGCTGCATCTCTCGCTCGCTAGCTAGCTCGATCGACAGCCAATGATGACAAACGCCAAAACCAGCCTCCACTGCTCTACGCCACCAGAGAAGAAGGCAGAGCAAGGGTGTCCTCCCCTCCTCCTCGCTCCGGCCGCGTATATATAGGGAAGAAGGAGGAGACAAGGACGCTGCTCTCCTTGGGCTCTGGGTTTTGCTTGGACCTTTCTTCCTCTCTCCTCGCTGTGTAGTTGCTGTCACGAGATCCCGTCACCGCCAGTGGTCATTAGATGCTCCGTACCTCCTCCGACGAACGAACGGTCGGATCGAGTCGAGCTGAGACGAGAAAGAGCCCAGCACCGCAACACGTGGATCGGAGAGGTGTGAAAGACGAGAACCGAAGGTGAGGGGAAACAGATGCCTTGCGATCACGCGCCAGGCACGTGTTCAGAAGAGACGCTTTCAAATTTAGAAAATTGTGTTCGCTGTCTGGAATTTACTTCTGTTTTAACACCTCGCAGTTTAAAATATTTCTTCAAAAAACTTATAAAAAGGGGTTTATAAAAAGCTTATATTAATCCTATTTAATTTTAAGAGGTATTTTTTTTATAATCAACTATTCAACTTTTAGAACGAGATAATTCCGATTAAATTTTTCATAGGCTATTAGTCATCGCGTACGCGCGTTAAATCTTAAACTCTAAACCTTAATTATAATGAAATTTTTTTTAATAATACGTTACAGATTACTCTCAAATTCTAGATCGATAATTGATTAATAAAAAAAATTTTAATAATACACCACAGCTGATTCTCCAAGTTTAGATTTTTGATTGAAATTATTAATATATTTTAAAATTATTTTTAGTGTAAAAAAATATTAATATAAATTATTTTTAAATTTTATCAAATTAATTAAAAGTTAATTAATAAAGGATCCGTATTTTTATTAAAATAGTAAGATTAAGATAAATTTACAAATCATAAGAAAAACAAATGCTAAAATGAGCTACGGTTAAAATTCAAAATTTAAATGCCTTAACCGCTTGACTGGTACTCCAGGGCTTATTACCTTCAAACAATATTTATTGTATCCATTAAATTGGTTATAAAAAATAATTAACGAGACTATGTAACATTGAGTTGGCTAAATCAGTTCAATTTTATAGAAAATTTTCACTTATTATCAGGATAAATTAAAAAAATACTTATGATAGCCAGTTCAAAGGTCTAACATCTCTTAGTTATAAATCTCATTCAAAAAAAAAATTCTACAAAATCGTAACTAAAAATCAAACTATAAATACTTGAAAGACAATTGAACACCATTAAATTGGTAATAAAGTGAGATGAAAGACATGATCAATTATTCATAGACCTAATTTTTCTTATAGATTCATAGACCGATACTTCAAAGAATTAGAAATTTTTTCAATGAGATCGGCAAATTATTATTATTATTATTATTATTATTATTATTATTATTATTATTATTATTATTATTATTATTATTGTGTAAAATGCGTGTGCCGTTTTAAATTGTTTGAAATCGTACTTGTGAAGATAAATCATATACAAGTAATAAGTTTAGTGTTCTACCAATAAAAGAAATTGAGCAGTTGATATGAGGATGTTTTACTTTGACCAAGGCTTATAATTTAGAATATTATATATTTTTTAATAAGTTAAAAATATAATACTTTATCAAAACATAAAGAAATTAAAAATAATACTGGATAAAAATCAAAAGAGTTATTTTTTTTTCTTACATGAGAATCTCTGTTTTATTTTTTTCATAGTAATGAATCAGCTCTATTTAATTGTATTATTTGATATTATTATATTCTAATAGTTATGATTTCACAGTTCTATTATAGTTACACAACTTTTACAATATGAATATTATAGAAGCAACTATGATTTATAACTGATACAACATAAATATTATTGAACATAATAAATATGAATTATAACCGTTATGATTTTGTAACTGTTATAGCGTTAATGTTAGATGAACATGTTAAATTCTCATGTAGCATCTATAAAATTATAACTACAACATAAATATTTTTAAATAAATTAAATATACATTATAGCAGCTACAAAACTATAGTATTATAACGTGAAAATTATTGAACAAGTCAACTTTGCCTGAACGATTCAAGGTTTTAACTTGAAACCAACTTGTCAAAAAATCGAAATCAATCTATATCGATCAGCCATACACTCAAGGCAACTATGTAATTTTTTATGAGGTTGATGGGTGGGTGGTATGCCCTTTTGATATTAAAAAAAAAATCTAATAAAAAAAAGAACAATTGTAGCAAAAACAACTCTTATTATTCCCCAATAATTATGTAAAAGGAGAGAAATTATGGAAGCTAAAATGAAATCTTTTACCAGCAAATCTACCCTATAGTTTAAATATTTCATTAAAAGAGTGAATATATATATATATATATATATATATATAACCATTAACACCACTAAATGAGAATCAATAATCACATAATATTACTCACACACATACACTTAAATGATTGAAAGATAAACTTATTCTAATAAACCAAACTAAACCTTAGGGAGTAAGAAATATAAGATAAGATGAATAGAGAGAGAGATGGAAGCATGCATCCTCTTCTTAGTGGGATTGGCATTGGCATTGGCATTGGCATTGGCGTTGCATGCCAACCTCACGCCAATCAAAGAAACAGATGGGTGAAAGTAAAAGTTGAAGGTAAAAAAAGAGATGCTGTCAGTTCCCCCAACTGTGCATTTGCCAAAAAAAAAAAATTTGCATTTGCCAGCCAGTAGGCAAGAAGCAATCGGCAGTGGGGGTGGTTGTTTCTGTGGCCAGATGTTCTGTGATGGGATGGAAATGGCATCTCTCTATCTTTATACCAATCACCCAACACCCCCTTTAAGTCCTTTCCCTGCCCCATCTTTCCTTTCTCTTGTTCTTTCTCATGAGGAAAGAGGGTAAACAAAGACAAGATCCGCCATTTAATGCTGTCTCCTCTCCTCTCCTCTTAACAGAGCCTCTGAGCCTAAAATATTCATATCAGAACTTCAAGCAATGAAAAAGTTCAGTTTCCAGCCGTTGAACAAGAGGAGTGGCTTGTTTTCCCTATACTAAAAGTTCAGTTTCCAGCCGTTGAACAAGAGGAGTGGCTTGTTTTCCCTATAGTATTCTGGTACAATGAATCCAAAGAAACCAAGATTGGGAATTTTTCAAAAGAGGGCCTAAAGCTAAGCTTGTGTTAGTATGTGCATGATTTGGGTCTCTCACTGGAATAACTGAGTATGCAAGTTGTATATGTATGCTCATACTTTGTTTCTAAATGATACAGTAAATGTTCTTACTAAAAAATGGTGTGATCTTTGCTAGTAATCAGTTCAGTTTCAGCAAAAGCATGGAAAAATATGTGATCAACAGAGCAATGGATGAATGCTAGTGCTCACGTCTTGGTTCATCTCCGGGACTAGTTCTAACTCCTTTGATAGTGTGCTCAAAAAATCACTACCAGAACAACATGATCGGATTTGATATTCCTGTACCTGCAGTACATGAGCATTGTGAAAGTTTAAGACAAATACGACCGAGACATTGTGAGTTCTTGTTGAAGTAGGGGCAGAAATCTTACTTGAAGTGCTAGTTTTGTGGTTTAGAAACCGCTTTTGGTGGTAGTTGAGTGTGTCCTTTTCTCCATGATTTTCTCGGCGTGGGGCCCCTTCTCGTTGACAA